>CM056583.1:83710619-84000619 GCA_029721435.1 Gymnothorax reevesii
ATGACATTTCAAATGTTGGAACTGAGACATTTTACATTTTTATCCTCAAAATGAGCTAATTTCAAATTTTCTGGCTGCAACAGGTCTCAAAATGGTTGGGACACAGGCATAATAGGGCTGAAAAAAGCAATTAATATATAAGAGAATCAGTTGAAAGAACATTTAGCAAGTAATTAAGTTAACTGGCATCAGGTGTGTAACATGATTGGCTGTAAAAGGGATGTCTTAGAGAGGCTGAGTCCCTCAGAAGTAAAGATGGCCAGAGGTTCTCCAACCTGTGAAGGTTTGCGAAAAAAAATTGTGGAATACTTTAAAAACAATGTTCCTCAACGTCAAATTGCAAAGGCTTTGAAGGTCTCATCATCAAAAGTGCATAACTTCATCAAAAGATTCAGAGCATAAGGGACAAGGCCGAAGACATTTACTGGATGCTCGTGATCTTCGGGCCCTCAGACGCCACTGCATCACTCACCGGCATGATTCTGTCATTGACATTACTAAATGGGCCCAGGAATACTTCAAGAAGCCACTGTCTGTAAACACAGTCTGCCGTGCCATCCACAGATGCCACCTAAAACTCTATCATGCAAAAAGGAAGCCACTGTTGAGCATGATCCAGAAGCGCCGCCGTGTTCTGTGGGTCAAGGTTCATTTAAAATGGATTCTAGCAAAATGCCAAAGTGTCCTGTGGTCAGACGAGTCCAAATTTAACATTCTTGTTAGAAATCGTGGGCGTCGTGTCCTCTGGGCTAAAGAGGAGAAAGACCACCCCTCCTGTTATCAGCGTTCAGTTCAAAAGTCAGCATCTCTGATGGTATGGGGATGCCTTAGTGCATATGGTGTGGGACTCTTGCATGTTTTAAAAAGCACCATGAATGCTGAAAGGTATATAAAAGGTTTTAGAGCAACATATGCTCCCCTCCAGACAACATCTATTCCAGGGAAGGCCTTGTGTATTTCTGTATTTTCTGTTGTACTGTGAATAAAATGCTGGCTGGTGTGATTTGAAAGTCACTGCATTTTGTTTTTATTCACAATTTACACATTGTCCCAACAATTTTGGAATTGGGGTTGTGTTTTATATATAGATGTAAAGTACACTCTTTAACTTTTAAACACACACACACACAAATACAAAATTCACTATAAAAAAATCAATGCACTTTTTGCTTTCCATCTTATTTTTCATTCAATTGATTAAATTCTGTCCCTACTTTAAGCACATTTCATGAAGTGTTTATTATCCATTTACAAGCATTGCATAAGACAGCAATAAACATGCATATATTTCTCTGTGCTATTCTCAGGGCATGTGAATGTATCCAGTGTTTGAAATGGCCTCATTAGCTGTCTGTTAGCGATGCCATTACCCACTGTAATCAGCATGGATATTCTTCCCAGAGCCTGCAGCTAGACTTTCAGTGTGAGGCCTGAATCTCACAAAACTCAGACTGTAACATGAGAAAAATTGGACACACCTGCTAATGTTGACTGTGTTGAGAGTTTATATGATGCTAATTGAATTCAGTGATTGAAAACAGGTCAGGTCGTCTGTCTGAGGGGATATTCTGTAACTCCTGTAGTTTCAGCTCGCCAACCAACACTGATGGGTGTAAAATCCAGGTTCAAGATTTTTCCTCCAAAAGCACTTTGCTCTGTAGCACGACTCATCAGGCAGGAGGTGACTGAAATGAGCCGAGTTTGTGGTAGGCGGGTGAAACACGCGGCAGGACCTCGATCATTCTGCTCCCTGGACTGACTCTGTACCAGGGCAGATGAGCCAATTCTTTGGACCCAGTAATGGGCGAATAAGCTGCTAAAAAAAAATTGAAAGGTTACCATGGCAACTACCAAACTGACCACGATGAGGGGTAAAGTGAGGTGAGAGTTCTTTTTTCTCTTTTTTCTCCTTGTGGGGGTGAAAGTTGGGGTGGACTTGAGAGGGGTGGGGGGATATATTAATATCCCAGGCCTTGATGGGGATGTGTTATCATTACTCAGCAGTAACACCTGTTACCCCACACCCCCCACCCTAACCTGACACAGCAGGTGGCCTCACTTCAAAGACCCATACAGTAGTGTCCTTCTCTCTCCCTCACTGCTTCACCCGGGCGAGCGAACACTGTAGGGACTGACTGCTCTCCCAGTGAAATATCAAAGCCCAAAGCCCATTTCTCCAGCCATTTCACTGCTCTGTTAGCTATTAAAACATTTTCTGGGCAAAGCTGACAAATATTAAGTTGTGCTATTAGGCACGTGTGTGTGTGTGTGTGTGTGTGTGTGTGTGTCTGTGCAGATGCGCATATGTGTGGGGCAGTTTGACTTCCGTTTTCCATCACTCTCTGGACAGAAGTTTTGCTCGGTGCTGATATAGACTCTTTGGGGTTTGGGGGTTAATTTCCCTTTCATCACTTTTTTTCATTTATCTGAAAGTTAAGAGGTTAAATTTTTCAGCAGAAATGGTGCAATTCCCTAGTTTAATGTGAAAACAGACAGGGTTTGTTTGGGGGATTGCACCATGTGGCCTTTGGCAAAACTTTCCTCCTTAGTGAGAAGGCCATCAAATTATGACCACAAAACCAGTTCTCGGCTCATATCCATGAGAAAACCTCATAGCAACCCTCACTCACTGGTGTGGAAAGTGGAAGCTTTCAGACTGAACAAATTTGCTGGAGAAATAAAGCTTGATCAATGTAGGGTGTATTTATGTATATAGTCACTGGGTTTCTTTAGGGGCCGTTTTTATTTAAAGTTACAGTAAGCTTCTGTGAAAACACTTTTGTACTCTCCAAGTGTCTCTCCAAGTATGATGATGAAAGCGTTGTGCACATTCAACAAAGATCAAGGTCTCTGCTCTCATTCAATAAGAGTGACAGACCCAGATTGGATCAGCTGTTAAAATATTTATCATCATCCAGTATGACGTCAATGGCAGACATTGATTTTAATTCCGCACAATATTTATTAATCTTCGAGGAGAAGTTCCTGTTTTATAACTCACAGATGCCATTGTGTTAACTATATACTGTGCTGATAAGGTCTCCTCAGAATATGTCACACTATCTACTGCTAAAACAGAGGTCCTGCACACGTAGGGGAAGCCATTTAAAAATAAATTACCAAGCCATGAAAGGATGCAATGAAGCACCTCCGTAACATTAAGATCCTCATAAAGATTACCTGAAATGCACCCATGTGTCTCTCAGAAATCAATTTCATCAAGATTTGCTATAAACAAAATACACTGCGAATTTACTTGACACCAAGCAAACTGATCTTAGAGCTCCATAATTTAATGTATTATACATCTTATAAGTCTTCTATATTCAGCTCCCTCAGCTGTTATTAGTGGTGAAACATCACATTGAGGTTGTTACTCATGTGGAGATATTTGAAGTTTGTTTTAAAAATGCAATACTCAGTCTGAAAGGGAAGAATTAATTACACAAATAAATTAATTTCATTTGCAGACTAAAGTTTTTTTCTCGAGTGGATGGAACCTCCGGCTTGCGTCTCGGCGTTTGTTTGTTTATAGTTTATGGTCTGGCTCCACAGCTCCGAACGCAGCCTCTCTCTCTCCAGACCTCCCGATCGCCCACACAGAAGTACAGAACAGCATGATAACGACACCCAGAGAGAAAAAAAACACACAACAAAAATATAAACAAAACATAATTTATACAAACATACGAGTCATGAATAATTCACCTCCATAAGTCACTCTATAACCTGCCAAATTCGACCTTAAACTATCTCTGTAACCTTCTAAATGTGCAGATTGATATTGGGTAACCCCCGAATATGTATTTATAAGAAATATCATACAGATGATCCAGACATCCATGATGGGCACCTATAGGAGTGTCAACGACAGACTGGGCCGCCAATCTGTAATCGAATCGACGTCAGAATCATCAGACCCAGGACAACCGCAGGGATCAAGATCAAGGTCTCCAGTCATGAATTAGATTAACGAGCGAAACCGTCAATAATCCTATAATTATACATCACTAATGACGGGGTAATTTTAACCCTTTCACTGCCGTGGGCAGCAATAGTTGCCCAATGGTCTAAGACAGGGGTCCCCAATCTTTCCCAGAAAGGGCCTGTGTGGGTGCAGGCTTTCATTGCAACCAACCAGTTATACATCTGATGCTACTAATCAAGCTTATTAGTAAGGAGTCCAGGGGTTGATTAGTAGCATCAGGTATGAAAGCCTGCACCCATACTGGCCCTTTCTGGGAAAGATTGAGGACCTCTGGTCTAAGATATCAAAACCAGATGCTGTTGAAAACCTATCATGCATAAATTTGTTTAAAAGAGCTCCACAGGGGAGCTCTTTTAAACAAGTTGACACATGATAGGTTTTCGACAACTCAGGATACTTAAATTCCTAATTCCCTGAACATTTATTTGGCGCTCAAAGTGTTAACAGCCCCTGCATGGAAAATCATGCGGATAACACTAGTGGGAGACATCGACGTATGAGAGGTCAGTCATACTAATGCTGTCACTTATACACTCCTCTCTTATACTCTTTTGTGCCAGACTGATGAAGGGGGATGAGAGAGAGAGAGAGAGAGAAAGAGAGGGAGAGATTGATTGATTGATTGATTGCTGGATGGATGGATTGATGGACTATTTTTTGCATGGCTTACTGATCTATACCACCCCTGTGCAGTGTGGGGTCAGTTAGCTTGATTGCACTCCTGAGCCCAAACCTTGATGTGTGCAGTGCATATACTGATTCTGGATCAGCACTGAGGAATGTACAACTAGAACTGTAGTCGTGTTTCAGGTCCCCTTTCATGACACCAAGTGCTCAGGTGTTACAGTCCATTTGAAAACATGTCCTTTGTGACATCACAAGGGGGAGAAGCCACTTGGTATCAGAGGGAGGCACTTGCACAGAAGAAGGTTGGAAAAGTGCAAATTTATTTGATGTTGCAGTTGCTGCCCTTAAAACGGTCGCTGCTCAAAGTCTCTAATTGTTGGTGAGGGACTGGTTTAAAAACCGGAGCTTTGCATGTTGAGGCTGGAAGCCCATAAATCAACAGTAGGATAGACTCCGAAGAGACCCTGGACCAGGACAGTGACTGAGGTTTCAGTGTCGCCCCCTTGTGCCCCCCTGGGGTATCGCCCTGATCCTAACACACAGTGGAAGGTTTGTAATTATTCAGGATAAAAGGACAGAGCTGCAGATCCAATTATACCCCCTGACCTCTCCTGGCTCTGTCAGAAACCACACTGCGCACCCGCGTGTGCGGCCCTGAATACCAGATACCCTCACTGCCATTAGCATATTAATGAGACTCTGCAGCCTGGGGACGCTGGACACTTTTAATTAGAAGAAATCCAGCACCGGGTTTAAGGGCCTCGCCGTCCGCCACCCCTATTTATATCAAACGGCGTCAAAGTCAGGTCTCCAGGCAAATAATCGCGTTAATCGTGTCCCGTTAGATTGCACCTGGTGAGTCTTTTCCGGAGTCGTCATCTTTTGGAGGCAGCAGATGATCAGGCCTGAGGTATTTCTTTCCCGACGCGTCATAAATTTACATGCGGTTTTTTTGTGGTGCTGTAAAAAAGCCCTGCATAAACTGAGAGCACAATTTGCTCATTAGTTACAGTTTACATAGTGATTAATCATTGATAAGGGGGAGTCGTAAGTGGATCGATGGATTCTGTACTAAAACTGTAATGGCTCCTCGCCAATATTCGGCTTTTTCTCAATATAGTCCTACTGATAGGAAGCTCTTCCTGAGCCCAAGTTTTTAGAAACATGCAGATCCACGCGCACAGTCACAAAGGAGTGCCAATGCAGAACACATGTGCTCACATAGTTATAAACACAAATATACACATACATGCACAGAAGCAGACACGTGCACATAGACTTGCACGCACACCCACGCATAGAAAAATAAACAAATACACACAACTGCATCCACAAATGTGCACACACACTCCCAAGTGAGCATACTTTTGAACACACACATTTACAGAGGCATGCGTGCGCTGACTCACATTTACACGTGTGCATACTTATGCGAACTCATGTGCGCGCACAAACAAACACACACACACACACGTGCGCACACGCACACGCACACACACACACACACACACACACACACACACACGTGCGCACACGCACACGCACACACACACACTACTCTGCACAAATGCAGATCTAATTGTACTCCCACCCAAGCACACACCAGCTCTGAAATTATTCTCCATTTTTAATTTGTCCTTTGGTTTGCAGAAATTCAATTTAGTGAAACTGTGAGGCTCGGAGCCAGTGGGAGCAGCAGTGTCTGTGGGCGGGGCCTCTGAGACCAGCTGGAGAGATAACAATTACAAGATAAAGCTGCTCTCACTCTCCACTGCGCACTAACTGGGGGAGAGAGACTTTTTTGTAATCAAAAAGTTACATTATATTATAAATATATAATAATATATTTATTACAAATAAACAGCACAACCATAAAAAAAAAACGAAAAAAGAACCAAAAAGAAAAAAAAAATAAATGATGACTTCTAGAAAAGAAAAAGATAAGCACTTGATAACACAGAATAACAGAACCACTCCGCTAAGATCAAAATTCAATTGATTAAATGCACCCCCCCCCCCTTCCTCCTCCTGCCAATCCCCAACCTCAGCTGTGACCTGCAGGCCAGGAATAACCTGCTCATCGCTCCCCTCCTCAGGAGCCAACCTGTTGTCAGCAATACCCCGCACAGCATCAGGCAGAGCTCCTTTTATTTCTTCCAGTATTTTCTGGTTAAATCTCACTGAGTGGAACCCTATTTGCTCGGCCACCGAGCCGGCAGCTCTCCATCCCACCGGCCCCCAAAGGTGACCCAACCTGCACAGACCAGCTCTCCAGAAACAAATCTGCAGGGCATGTGAAAACTCCACTGGTGCCGGTATTAACTGATTATAGAACAGGGGCTCTTCTTGGACCCACTGCCTTGAGACCATGTCCCATTCACGGCAGTAACACAGTCCCCTCCAAACCTTCAGCACAGACTTATAGAACGCTGAACACCCACCTGGGTACGGATTCTCAAGCTCCATAAGGAACCAGTGATGGTGCAGCCCTCCTTGTCCCATCCTTCTTAGCAGGCTACAAGCTGGTTCTTTCCAGCAAACTTTTTCATGATACAGCAGCCTTTGAGCTCCCGGCAGCCGAAAAGCTGTCACTCTGCTCTCCAAGTCTATCAGGCCTCGCCCCCCTTCCTGGAGCGGCAGATATTGGACTCCAGCCTCCAGCCAATGGTGCCTTGACCAGAAAAAAATTGACCATGCACCGCTGTCAGTCTGTCCGTCGCCCAGATGGCATTTGTTGCACGGCTGCAGTAATCTCCTGCAGGCTGTGCTCACAGTCCAGCCCTTTGTTCCTTGCCAAGCCTCGGCAGATCGCAGGTTAACACATCGAACTGGTGCTGGTCAGTTACCCCCTGGCTAAAAGCTCTTTGTAAAATTCCATTGCCGCCTCTGTTTCCTCCCCCCCCCATCACAGGAGAGGCGCCCATCAGGGAACTGAATGCAAACCATTTGTTTCTTATCCATCACCTTCTTCTCCAAATTAAAAAAGAATGAGGAAAGAGCATCGATATCTTTTAAAAAAAAGTATTTTGAGCCCTCGCCATTTCCCCTTGTGCTCTATGGCGCAATATGTCCCCCAACTCACTAATGCAGAGCTTAGATATTCATCATTATTTATTAACCCTTATTTAACCAGAGAAGTCCCGTTGAGATTAAAATCTCTTTTTCAAGGGAGCCCTGAGGTGGGGAGGGAGAGGTCAATTTGCACAGCCAATTAGATCAGGGGATGATTAGGTGGCAGGTCAAAAGAGCCAGGTTGGGACTTTAGCCATGACACCGGGGAACCCCCTACTCTTATCGAAGTGTCATAGGATCTTTAATGACCTCAGTGAGTCAGGACCTCAGTTTAACGTCCCATCTGAAAGACGGCGTCTCCTTCAGTACAGTGTTCCCCTCACTGCACTGGGGATTATTCCACCAGAGGGAAGATCATCCAACTGGCCACCAACACCTCTTCCAGCAGCAACTTGTATTTCCTCAGTGGTTTCTCATCCAAGTACTGACTAAGCCCACACCTGCTTTGTGACGTACAGTTCAGGAACCACTCGTGAGAGACAGAAATCCAAAAAACGTTTGCGTTTAATGGGGACTGAGTCAAAGCCAAAATACACAGGAATAGCCAAGCCGCAATACGAAATCCAAAAACAGTATCGACTAGACAGGCAGAGGTCAGAACCAGATGGGCAGAAGTCATAGTCGATGGGCAAAGCCAATAGTCATACACAGGGCATCCAAACACAGAACTCGTGGTCATACAAAAATAGGTCAAAATCCAGAAAGACAAAAACAGTACAAAAGGGCAACGGCAAGAATCAAGATCAGACTATCCAGTAGAAGCAAAACAATATTCTATGGCACACGAGGTGCTCTGCACAAAGAAGTAATGATCAGCATTTCACTGTGAGTGAAAAGACTGTTTAAAGAGACAAGAAGAAGGTCACATGCTATGCAGGGAACAGGTTCATTGGATCAAACTAATTACAAAGGAATGAACATGAGGAAGTACCTGATCACATGAAAAAGGCAAAAGCCAAAACGCGGACAGGGATCACAAGACAGCCTATAGGCAGAACAAACAGACCCGGTTAGGGATTTCTAAGGGTACAGAGTGAGCGGCAGAACAGTGATTAGACAGGTGCAGAGAATCTGCAATAAACACAGCAAAGTAAACTGAGTGAAGGCAAGAGGCAGAGACTAGAACAGGGCAAATGCTGAGAGATCGTTTACATTAGTCAATCAGTAGAGTGCAGCTATAAAATCCGTAGTGCTTATTAGTAAGTTATTACTATGTACAATGTTAGTCTTGGTTAGTAATTTAGCAAAAACAACAATATTAAGTATTAACAATATATTAAAAACAGTAATATAGATGAAGGAAGTAAATGAGAATGGAAGGAATGGTTGAATCCCAGAATCCATTAAATCACCAGAAAGTGTGGAACGCAGTACTGGGGCTGTGAGCAATCACATGGCATGTGACCAGCCAGGGGGAGACAAAGTGCAATGCATGGGTAGAAGTAAAACATGGACCGGAATGTGACTGCAGGAATGGAATATGGCAAAATACAAAACATGGAAAAACTAAACTAGACAATACATGAACAAATCTAAGTAACCAAATCACAATACATAATCCAAGGCATAGGCAGACATGGCAAAGATCCAAATACAGACAAGGCAAACCGATCAGGGACATGGCAAAGCAGATCAGAATCATGACAGTCAGGGCAGAATCATAACATACTTAGCTTCAGCCGCGCAGCTGGAGCAGATGAACAGGGGTACGGCTGCTGGCGTCCGCCATCTGTGTTTCCAAGCCTAGTATGTCCGTCTAAAGTCTCCCCGCCACCCTGTTCAACTCCTGAGTGACAGCAGCAGAGCACTGCTGACAGAACACTCCGATCGGAGCCTTTCCCATTCCACACCCTTCCATTACAGACTCATACTGGGATTTACTCTTCCTCCATTACTCCCAGAAAGTGCCAAACTTTGCACAAAAGGATGTATCCTGTAATAATTTATCATGCAATTTCCCATAAGATTTTGGAGCTTGTGTCGGTGTTGAACATATGGAAATACTACAGAGATGATGGCCTAAAAATCCACAAGGTGTTATACTGGCCTTGACTGCTCTATTACAAATATTTTTACACAAATAAAACTGATTAAGTCTTCCAGCTCTCACCCTATTTCCAACAGATCTGATCCATGTTTACTGCTTAGCTGTTGGGCGTTTAACTCTCCACACATCCTGCAAGATACTTTTCTTTAGGATGTCGTCCAAGACACTAGCAGAGCCTAGATGTGGTTCTTCCCCAATCCTATCTTGCATGAAATTAACACTACAGTTAAAATCCCCACCTAAAACAATGATTTTATCTTGACCAATTTAGAAGTAGAAGTTCTACTTCTAGTTTATTGAAAAATATCACTCTCTCTGCACCAACATTTGCATAGATCAGTGGCGGTCCTACAGGAGGGGCGAAGACATGTCCCTGTTAGTCCTGGCTAGATCTCAATCAATTTCCTTTATTGATGTCTTTTCCAATTATTTTAAGTGGCGACTGAAGACACGGTTTCTCTCCACATGTGATCTAACAGCGATCAAATCGAGGGTTAAATTCAGTACAGTGGCGGAACAGAGAATTGGGCAGCCCAAAACAGCCGTTGAAAACAATTATAAATCCTGACCTGTTCTCAGTCATCTTCATGATCAACAAAAAGTTCATTCCGACAGCAGCTCCGCATTTAACAGGTGCTGCTTGTTCTCCCCGATTAGGTAAGACGACAATCATTCATCTGGACGTGTATTTGCTGTATTTAAATCTACGTTATTCAAAATTGCATTGCCTACCTGTCGACTCTCGCTAATTGCTTGAGCCGCACGCTTTTTATAACCTAGTGCCGAGTGCCAATTTCTTTTTTTTTTAATCAACCCACAAAATACCGAGACTGAGAGTCCGCGTTTCATTGGAACACGGACCAGTTCAATCACGTAAAGCAATGGCCAATTAATAAGCAAATTATTTTCCTGCCCTGAATTTTGCCAATTATTTCATCCCTGTTAGATCGCATACGGTGAAAAACCATGTCTTCAGTTGCCAATTACGATAATTGGAAAAGACGTCAATAAAGGAAAATGACTGAGATCTAGCCGGGACTAAAAGGGACGTGTCTTCGCCCCTCCTGTAGGACCGCCACTGGCATAGATATTAATAAATGCAAAAGAGTGATTCATTATGACAGCATTCACTATCAGGAAACGCCCCGGTACAATTTCAGTTGCACTATCAATGGTTAACTCCAAACCTTGCGCAAAAAGTATTGCTACCCCTGAACTCACATTTGTACCATGGCTTAAAACAGATTCTGCTTTCCACCAAACCCCCCAATCAAGCTCATTATTGCAATCAGTGTGCATTTCCTGAAGGAACATTAGATTTACTTTCTTTCTGTCAATCAGCTCAGAGACCAAAAATCTTTTCCCCGCCCCTCTGCCACCATTCAAGTTTAGGGCAGAGGTGTATAATCCAGGTTCAGAAAGTAAAAGTCCATCCCACGATATTGTTCCAGCCACAAAAGACCTGTTAGTTGGCCCTATTCTTCAGCTGGGAGGTAAAACTAACAAGTCAAATCTGCTGACAGGAGTTTACAGGTGGAATGAAAACATGGTAGGATTTTTACTTTCTGACCCCTGGATTATACACCTCTGGTTTAGGGAGCCCAGAGAGAGTACAGCCATGTCTGAGGAAAAAGAGAAAAGGCAACAAAATCACCAAGGGTTTTGTGTTTTTTATCCGTAATTTTAAAATGTTGCTAAACTAAAACAAACTAAGATAGCTTTTAATCCCTAAAGATATCTTGAACTTTTATGGACAGTTGTGCAGTGCTTTTTTTAAGTCGATAACGCTTCTGGCTCGAAAGGACTTTTTTTTTTTAATTCATCGAAGGAATACCGTTTACTCTCATCTCCCATTTGACTAGTCGTAATATCAGTTATGAATAAGGAATCAGATTGCTCACCATCGTTCTCCTGCAGTCTATCCAATGTATTGCTCCCTACATCGTCTCCAGTCATGACCACCTCTTCACCTGCCCCTGAAACAGTCCCATTCATTTCGGAGGCTCCCTGTGCAGGTTCCACCACCTGGGAATCCTGTCCGCTAACCCCAGCCATTTCATCTGCACCTTCCGCGTCAGTTCTGTTTTCTATCGGACATTTCTTCCTTTCGCTAGACTGACCTGAATCCCCCCTCTGTCTGCTACTTTTCAACCTTTTAACATCAGTCCTGCCCACTCTGTCCGCCGTCTGAATTCCATCAGGCAAACTCTCCTGGCGATCGACCCCAGCCAGCTCACCTGCCGTGCTCGTACCCTCACCAGCATCCGCGTCTGGATCATTCACATGTCTCCGGGCTTGGTTGGCCAGCCTTTGCATTCGGAGCTCCACTGCCCTGAGAAGGCAGCGCTCTGCTAGCTTCTTTCTTCACCTTTTTCATTTTCCCCATCCGGCACACTCTCACCCTTATCTTTGTGCGGGCATGCTCACTTCAGATGTCCAATGTCTCCACATTCAAAACATCTCAAACTATCTGTGCTAGCAAACACCATAAGCAAACTTTCCACGTCTTAACCTGAACGACACATCCAGCGTCTGTGAAGACGAGTTTAAAAACGTGAATATCTGTCTTTCTAAATGACGGAATATGTTTTAATCACTAGTCTTACACCCCAAAGGAATCATTCTCATCGGCCCAGCAAATTTGTCAAAGCGCAGAAGCTCTTTCTCAATTGCTCCATTCTTAATATATCGGGGCACATTTGAAATTGATACCCTCGTTGCAGGTGCGGGAAGCGAAGTAACCAGCACATAGACGCCTTTAGTCCATAAGTCACTGGCAATTAGTTTTGTGACAAAAATAAATCATTAAAAAAATATCACAACGGCTTTGTTCCTGCAAGAAGCTGAAACAATGTTTCCTCCCCCCACCTGCTCTGCAGCAGCAAGTAGCACATCTTCCCCGGACCCGCCACCCTCCGCCACACATCTCACACCATGCCTGGGAGAAAGTTCCTCTCCCTCAGTAGAGAAGCCATTCTGGCATTCCCTACAACAAAAGAAAGGCCACTATCCCGCAGCCAAAAGTATTTCAAAACCCTAGAAGTCTTGAAATGACAACTAAACAAACAACTATATCAATTTTGACTTTGAAAGGAAAGTTATATACTTTCAAACTGTATACAAGGGCCCTCTTCCCACAGCCACCCTCCACCTCAGCGAGAGAACGAGAGAGAGAGAGATGGATGGATGGATGGACAAACAGACTGAAACAGAGGGAAATGGAGAGAAAAAGAGGGTGAGTAAAAGAGAGAGAGGGAGAGGGAAGGAAAAAGAGGAAATGGAGGAAAAAAGACAGGGAGAATGAGAGAGGGAGCGGCAGAGGGGGAAGAGAGGAAGAGAGAATATGCAGGAGGCTTGGAAAGAGTGAGAGACTCTTGAAGGAAATGTGTGTCACTTGGATTTAAAGACAAGGGCTTTTAAAAGTGTTGAAAACTGCTCCTATGAAATTAGAGGTCTGCCTGGTGTTCAGCCTCAAGGGCCAATCTCAGGGGCCCCTGGGGGAACTCCAGCAGAGGCTACCAACCCTGTATCCGAAGATCTATGTTCCTGTTTAGTTATTATGTTCTTTCTTTCCACTGCAGCTTGGAAAGCGATTGTTGGAATGAAAATAGCCAGGGCACTAGATCTCCGGCAACAAGGTTGGGTACCGCTGGTGTAGATGGATGTAAACGCATATTTGCCTTCCAGATTTGTGGAGCAAAGAAAAAATTGTGGCTAAATTAAATTTAGGTGTTTACAGTGAGCGCCATTATTCCTTGGGCTGACACTTCGTCGATTTAAATGTGAGCTTCAGAGAATAAAACTGCCAGCTAAGCTACCATAATGCATTGCTGAACATTCCTGCAATACTGGCGTGAGGCAAAAGTATGTAACACAGATGGTGAATTAACCTCCCTCTTTTTGTTGTTCTGCAGTTCCAGTGATGTAACAGATATATTAGGACTATAACTCCCGCTCGGTGTCACCAGCCAGAGTGATATAAGACGAGTGGGTTTGATTACTTATATATTTGAATGAAGCAATAAGGGAGAGCAAGAGAAAAAGAGGAGGGAACAAAGAAAAGGAAAGCTTAGGGGTGAGCATTGGGGGGGAGATTATATTTTCACACAGAGAGGGGGCTCTTCAGGAGTGGGGTCACACTGAGAAAGAGGGGGTTATTTCCTGTCACTGGGCACTGGGGGATGGGGGCCTGTCACCAAGTACAGAGGATCGGACTGAATAAGGACTGAATATGGGCTGGATTTGGACTGAATGTGGACTTACTCCAGTGGGGCACCGAGGAATAGCTTTAGCCTCTGTCTGACACTGTCCACTGCACCTCAAAACAAATTACGGATCCTCATTAATGTTCTGTACTGCTGTAGAGCTGCAGAACCTTCATCGTCACTACTGTTCAGGAAGTCACACATCCATTCATCCATTATCCAACCTGCTTAGAGACAGTACAACTCCTGAAAAATCATGTTCCGTGAACTTCACTCAGGTGAAGACAGTTGTCTAATTAAGGGGGTGACAGAAAGGGGACTCAGGTGGAGGCAGATTGTCAGTTTCACAAGCTATATTGATGACACAGGTAGCGTCATACAGTCTGCCTCATTACCAATGAGTAGGATTTGAGCGCAGAGACGATCATCACAATCAAGATTGTTTGACAGAGACTCAAAAGCCGATTCGAAGGAATGCCAAGTCAGGGAGGCTGCAGAATCATAAACCAGGAATCAGCAGAATTTGTAAGCACAAATCTTCCCAATACACAAAGGTCTAGGCCAGGGGTGGGCAATCACGGTCCTGGAGGGCCGGTGTGTATGCAGGTTTTTATTCCTATCAATTACCCTGACTAATTGAGTTAATTGATTGCATGCACAAATATAGATTTTCGCAATGATTCGACCAAAGGAAAATGTTTTATGAAGGGAGACAAGACTAGTCTTTGTAGTTTTATGATAATTTAAAGAAATGCGCATGAAACGTCAGATTTCATAAATGGTTTGGCTAATTGAGACAATCAACTAAATAAAGACCAGACGTTGGTGTGAAAACCAGGGACAGATACGGCCCTCCCTACACACCTCTGGTCTAGGCAATCTCAAAAAGACTGTGAACAAAAAAGTGCTCAGGAGAGGAAAAACTCTGGAAAAAAGGCTTATACGTTCCTATAAAATCATCGGGACAGACTTGCAAAGTGAATAGGATAACTAGGAACTTGAATAGCAAACAAATCCAGGGAAAAAACTCAAATCAGATGTGGGAAGAACAAGGAAGCGAGACTGGGGGGGGGGGCCATTACAGATGGGGAAATGAGTGAACTAATTAACAAACAGAGTGGGAAGGGCTAGAGGTGTAGACTATTGGAGGGAGGGGTGTATGTTGTTTTAAGAGTAACAGACCATAATCACTCATACCGGAACGGCCAAAACATACCAGTTGACTCCAGCCCCTGTATCTGAGCCCCACCGAGATGCTAAGGGATCCTGGGTCCGTCGTTAATCTTTTGGTATATTCCTCAGGCCTCTCGCAGAGTCAAACCCGGAAACAGGCTGCTGAGCAGAGCCACTGAGCTCTCAATTAACGGTGAATTTGAAGTAGCAGGTAAGAGCTGGAGAGAGCATTCGCAGAGATGGAGGGAATGGGGAGGGAGGAGGGAGAGATGGGGAGGGCTAAACAATGACAAGGGCAAAAAGACGTAATCCTCACAGGCACAGAGACAGATAAACAATAGTATGTGAAATAAAGTGTAAACGCTGCGCAGGTACAGCAGGCGGAGAGGATGCCTCTGGGAGATTCAGAGATTCAGGAGATCACACTGTTACCAACCCACCACCAACAGAGAGCTATTTTTCATTTGTGCTGAGGGTCAAAGGCCAAAACTTATTATTCGCTTTTCTCCCCCCCCCCCTGTTTTTCTCTCTCTCCTGTCTAGACTGTTTATCTTTTTTTGGGTCCAACCTTCACCCGATAACCTTGATCATGTGCACATTATCACAACATTATTGCAATATTTCTCTGCTTTTGCAGCAGAGAGGTTCTCTCTTCTAACTTTCTTAACCACTGCCATTTTTAAAAACCTGACCCCCACTGTTCTCTCCACTGCGGCCCCTGATTATTGAAACTCAGGCTAAATTAACCCCTTTGTGCAGATGTGTCCGCCAGTGGACACAGAGCTGCTCTATTTCTGCACACAGTTGCACTATTCTATCACTAAATGGCACACCTGGATCAGATATTGAATATTCACAAGCATGCTGAGCTCGAACATGGTTTAGAATATGGAGGAGTTCACTCCCATCCCTGTTTTTCAGGAGTTACATGAATTAAACTTCTCAGCTAAGCCTGATGTGCAAACTGGTCAAGATATTTGCCCATAATATCTAACCAGCATTTAAAAAAAAAAAGATCTCTTGCGACATTAAAAAATCATTGCCCTCAGTAGCAACCACTTCAGCTACAGTGAGCCAATGGCATCCCAATTAGTAGTTAAGAAAAATCACTTTTCTGAAGCAAAAATTCTACATGGTATTGATATGGCATTCTACAATCAATTATAGTCATCACACATCAAAAGCTTGAAGTTCCCTTCCATGGATTTACGCATTGATTCTTCCATCGGCGAATTCAGCGCTTCCTTATATCTGATAGCCAATCACTCAATTACTGTATACACTCGGGCTCATCTGCACATTTATAGTTCTTGCCCTTGTTTGATTGATTTATTTCTTATCCAATTCCCGAGAGTTTAAACTTTCCACAGTAACTGAAAGACATTGATTGGACAATCAGAAGAGTATACAAGCCTTTGTGTATCAGCAAGGTAGGTTATATTCTCTAGACTTGCTATGAGAGGCTTTCCTTGAAAAATCACAATAACATTAGAAGTGCTCAGGACTGCTGAAGTCTGCCCCCGTGGGGGCTTGTAGAAGGGTTACACCCTGTAGTCTGTGCACGGGGGGGTAGTACAGCTCATTTTGGGCAGTGGGGCTCAGTGTCAGTCCTGGGGTCTCCTGCTGCATTTTATTCCAACCATAATTACAATCAGATTTTAACAAGCTGTTATTTTGCCTTTATTAAATACATTTCATGTTTAAAGCTGATATTTACCAACTCATGCCATATTTTGAGTTCCACAAAGAATTAAAAAAAATTCCATATCCATATTCTAACTAACTGAAAACAACTGCATAAAAAGAGGGGGGAAATTTGGCTGATTACATCAAATAATTAATTGATTCTTGGTTGCTCAAACTTGAGGAACATATGGTAATTAAAACCATTTATTTTGCTAGTAAATAATTAAACAAAACAGATTTGTCTCTTCAGCAGGCTTGTGTAATTGCTTCAAAGAAAAGTATTTGGAAAAAAAATTTGAACATATGTGCTCATTTATGCTAGCTAACTTGGAGCTTTTGTTTCACGCAGTTTTGAATTTGACCCCTCTAAAAATGTTATCAAATAAAATTACTACTGATATAGAAAAAAGAGCAGTATGTTCAAGGTTGTCTAATTTGTGTGCCGTGCAGGATATTTCTATCAAAATCCAGAGAATACATAACCACTGTTAATATGAAATGTGCTTAATTAACAGCTTGACAAAATTCTACGATTGCAGGCATGGCTGGATGAAAAACCAGCATCCGCAGTGGGTTCTAGGACCTAAAATCCAACCTCACTATCCAGGACAACGCCACGGCAGCTTTGGAGGGTTAAGAGAATTATTTACACTTGCACCGAGTCTTTGAGCCTCTGGGATTTAATAGCACTGTCAAAATTAATCTGGGGGTGATTTTATGGCCCTGTGGTTCAATAATTTAATTCAGGTGAGGGAGGCAGCAATGCACTGTGAGAGCAGAAAACAAATCGCTGTATGCAGAGCGTATTCTGAACATATCGCTCCAGATTTTACAAGAGGGCCTCAAATTTGGAGGGGTTTCAGTGTGGAATGGGGTGGCGAATTGGGAAGTGCTGCATTGTGTCTGCAAGTGATTGTTATTGAGATGAATTTGCATTTTTAAGCCTCCATTAGTTTGTTGGTCATTTCAATTTCAAAACACTGCAAAACTGCACCAAACTGCATTGAAGATTTTTTTTTTTTTTACTTTGAAACTTCCTCAGTCCAAACTTAGGCACCCTAATGGTTGTTCCGTGAGACTTAAGATATACATGATTGTAATATTTACCTGGAATATTATTTCCATTTAAACTATTTTATAATTGATTTTACTAATTGTTAATAATAAATGTAATATTTTGATATCCGAGTGCGTTAAAGTCACAAGAAAACCGCAGTGTGAGTGAATGATTGAATTACCAAAACTATTTGGAATGGACCTTGCCTTTGGTTTTCTGAAATACTCCCCAAAAAAAACTGAAGAGCCAGGCAATATAAGGTATAGAGTATGGTCTATGATATTACGTACAACAATAGATCTTATATCAACTCGATCAGTCACAGTCATCACTTCTGTATAACATGTTACCATTTGCCGCCCTCATTTAAAAGCGGTGACACTTGTGACTGTATTTAATGGTTTTATGTGGGGGAGACATAGTTTTATTGACTCATCTGTCCTCAGTACATTCAGAAGAACATCTTTTCCTCTTTGAAATATGGAGACAGACTGTTTTTTTAGCCTCGGGGATGATTTATATCCATCTACTGCGTCCTTGTAAAGACGGAGGGAGAGATTGATTCAAACAGATATGAGGATTTTTTTTTTCTCCTTGTCTGGGAATCGGGGCAGAAGTCTGAGGGATGGAGGGTATTGAGATTCCAGTGCGGTAACAGTCTGTGGCAACAAAATGTAACAGTTTATAAGGGAAGGTCAAATCAATGCTTCTGATCGACCGTTTTCCAGCGTTTTCTACTACGAGTGTCAAGAAAGTGAAAAGAGGGAGCTCACGTGCATGAACAGCTTATTGACAGAGGGATGTGTACGATGCAAGATATTACATCTGCGTATCACTGACAAACATCTGAAAACTAGTTGGCTCTGGTGTCTTCATACATTGTATTTGAAGCTCATAACTGATTTTGCGGTCAGTGATGGGACTGACTCTGACTGGAGGAATTTCTCTGTTGGGCCTGCAATATTTGCAGATGCGTTTGCCATGTTTTTTTTTTTGTTTATTTTTTGGGAAGAATTTGAATTATTCTGACAATAAGACGACTTTCTTTTTTTCATTGCGGAGGATACGCAACACAACGTGATTTATTAAAACATTTGAATGCATCAAAATGATTGAAATGTTTCTGAGGCGTTATATATGTATGGCCTAGTGATTACAATTGTTTGTGGTACATATTAGATACTGGGCAAAATTTAGGTGGAGACAATAACTCAGTTTTATTTGTACTTGTGGTCAACCAATTCGGGTCTGTAAGATTCAGTGACAATACTGCACTGTAAAAAAAAATGTTGTCTCAACTGAAAAAAGTTAGTGTCCAGGCTGCCTTAAAATTTTAAGCTCATTGAACTCGAGACAAGTTGAGGTATTATTCAACTTATAATCTTAAATTCAGTTAACTTGAAATTTTTAAGGCAGCCTGGACACTAACTTTTTTCAGTTGAGACAACTTTTTTTTTTTACAGTGTGTACACTGAGGAGAATCTAGAATCATGGTAACAAAGCCAAGGAGGGCTCGTAGGTTCACGCAGATGAAACTGGCAGAGAAAATCAAAAGGAACGACACTAGGTGCCTTTCCATTACCCTCAGAGATGCGCGAAAACTACAAGCTGGCAAAATTAAAAACTGGTTATGGAAACTCATAAATTTCGATAAACCTCTCAAATACCGCAAAAAAGTTTTCACGCTCTCGTGAGGTGGTTTTTCAGGCGTGTTGATATGGCAATATTAGGCAAAAGTGGAATGGTAACGCTTTTTTCTGTATTTTCAAGTCACACTCCCTATATGCAACAGGTTCTGATCCAGTCCAAAAACATTGAAAAGATTATCGCGAGACGAGAGTTTATATGAAAAACAAGGTTTATTCACAAAACATCCTCAAATGGAAACACTTGCGACTCGCAATTATGCTTTGTCGAATGTTTCAGAAATATCACTTTTATTTTGTACAAAATGTAGAGGAAACACAGCTACTGAAATGGGAATTTAAAGGCAAAGAGAGTGACTAATTACACTGGTTTCAGGTGAGGTGAGCTGAGGAACATGCAGACAGGTGTGGCCACAAATTAGGAAAAAAATCAAACTATTAAAGAAAGAACGAGGAGCAGTGTGTGTGCAGGAGTGAAAACAGAAAACGCGAAGTGACAGATGAGATGAAAAGCCTAGATCAGTGGCGGTTCTAGAACCGGGAATTGAGGGGGCGCAGAAACGTCCCTTTATGAAAATTAGTCCTGGGTAGTTCTCAATCATTTTCCTTTACTGACGCCGCATTTTACAATTATGGTAATTGGCAACTTAAGACACGGTTTTTCTCCATATGCGATGGAGCAGCGATGAAATCATGGGCAAAATTCAGGACAGAAAAATAATTTACTTATTAATAGGCCAGTGCTTCGTGTTGATTGATCAGGTCCGTGTTCCAATGAAATATTGCCTTTCACTCTCAGTATTGCGCGGGTTGTTTAAAAAAGTGGCACTCGGCAGTTAAATAGGCAGCGTGCGGCTCAAGCTATTTGCGTAAGAATCGACAGGTCTGCAAATTTGAATAACGATTTAAATACAGCAAATACGCGTCCAGGTGAATGATTTTCTTCTTACGTAATCGGTAAGAGGTAAAAGGTAAAAAGGTTTGACCCCTGCATGTCAAGCAATTCTACGTGATGTATATAAATCACCATTGCTGGCTGCTGGACTCCTGTATGTTTGACCCCGGCAACCTTTTTAAAGGGTTCCAAAAGAGGTTTTATTTATGTGAACGCCGACAATGAAATCAACTATGGGCTTGTGTGGTGATGTGGCATCATAAATATGTCAACGCCAGCAACTTCAGCTTGAACCCTTGCAGGGACAGTGAGCCTTTAAGGGGTAAAAAAAAGCCAAATATTTATTTGAGGGCTGACAAACGCGTGGTTTACCTTTCCTTGAAGCTAGAAGAGCCTGCTACTTGAAAACCGAGGCGCCAGAAAGTTTTGACTGTACTAAACCCTTGCCAGCAAGACCCTTTTTAAGGGGTCAAAAAATCAAAATATTCATGCAAAGGACGATATACACGCAATTTACCTTTTCTTGAAGCGGGAAGGGTCCGCTATTCGAAAACCGTAGTGCCAGCAAGTGTACTAAACTCTTGCCAGCAAGACTCACTTATAACAGGCATAGTTTCACTATGTTCAGAACAGCCTTTGAAAACAGTGTAGCACTCATTTTAACCTAACAAGGAGACACCTGATTGTCCTGAGGATTTTTGGATGTTTTGGTTTATGCAAAGTCATTTTACACAGGCGTGGCGGCTTTTATTTAGCCGTGGTGGTGCACCACGATCAATTACACTTAGCAGAAACCTGGAGTGTTTTGTTTTGTTTTAAGTTTTTATTTATTTGAGTTTACTTTAAAATGAAAAAGAAGTTTTGTTTTGAGTATTTTAATTTTTTGGTTAAAATCGAATAGACATTTTTTTTTGTATGTATTTTTTATTGTTTTTATGAAAAAGATATTTTGTTTTCTTTAACCACAACACAGTACCTCCTGATATATTTATTTACCTGAGGAATTTTGGAGGGGAATATGTGTTAAAATTAGAAGTACATTTTATAGTTGAGTCATGCATTTTATTTTTCTACTGCACAGTGCAATATTGTTGAGTTGGTTGGTTGGTGGGCGATACCTGGGTTTGTCGTGGCTTCACCAACTAATAAACGGACTTGTGACTCATTGAAAAAAATTTTTTATGGACCTTTAAGATTTGTATTTGAGGACCCCTGGTATTCAAAGGCTGTTCCGAACACGGTGAAACCATAGCTGTCGTAAGTGGGTCTTGCTGGCAAGAGTTTGCTACCCTTGCTGGCACTTGGGTTTTCGAATAGCGGATCCTTCCAGATTCAAGAAAAGGTAAAAGGCGAGTATATCAGCCTTCGCATTAATATTTTGATTTTTTGACCGCTTAAAAAGGGTCTTGCTGGCAAGGGCTTGGTACGCTCAAAACTTGCTGGCACTTCGGTTTTCAAGTAGCAGGCTCTTCTACCTTCAAGAAAAGGTAAACCACGTGTTTTTCAGCCTTCACATAAATATTTGGCTTTTTTTTTAACCCCTTAATGGCTTACTGTCCCTGCAAGGGTTCAAGCTGAAGTTGCTGGCGTTGACATATTTATGATGCCACATCATCACCACACAAGCCCATAGCTGATTTCATTGTCGACGTTCACATAAATAAAATCTCTTTTGGAACCCTATAAAAAGGTTGCCGGGGTAAAACGTACAGGAGTCCGGCAGCCAGCAATGGTGATTTATATACATCACGTAGAATAGCTTGACTTATAAGGGTCTAACCTTTTTATCCTTTTCACAAAAATTAAATGAGCCAGCTCCTGGCCAAAAAACATGGACACCTGGAGCCGACCTTGCAGGCAGAGTGTGTCCTGTTCTTTAATGGATTCTGCAGAGTAAAACTGGATCCCTGTAGTGAGGGGGTCACGCGCTGCCCCACTGTGTGCTGGGACCCCAACTTTACCCTGAGCTGATAAAAAACAGGCATCCCAGAGGAGTCACTGTGAGAGACCTGCCCTGTGTTGCCTCTGTCTGTTTCACACTGGGAAGAAGGATACGCTGAAGTACTTTGTATAACCTCTGTTACACATGCACGCGCACGAGTGCACATACATACACATGCATACTCATTCAGACGCGTAAACACATGTGCAAACACAAATGATGCAGTCAAGCAGTTACCTACACACAGTACATACTGTACAGAGAAGGGTACTGTATGTACTCGCATGCTAGCAAACGTGAACACACATGAATGGTGCTGGTCCATGCATCCATAGAAAACAACATCTGAACAGACAAACTTGCACTCACACGCACAAAACATGATATGTATGCACACAAACACACACACAAACACTCGCAACTTTGGTGCACTTTCGTACATATAGCACAACGGCAACATAACATAACATAACATGAATGGTCACTCCAACAAGCCTCGCCAAGCATGCACTTGCTGACAAACACGGTTAAAATGCGCATACGAATCAAGTCATGTGCACGCACTCACACATACACAAACACATTGTTGACATGCAGAGCACATGCTCCCATGCATAGATACACACATGCGGTACTCGATGCATTAACAGCAGAACACCAAAGCCCTCTAACTACACAACATCCATCCTCACATCAAAGTCTCATTTGATGTTTGTACCACTTTAACTATAAACGCTAAATCAGCTTAGCC
Organism: Gymnothorax reevesii; assembly: GCA_029721435.1. Taxonomy (NCBI): domain Eukaryota; kingdom Metazoa; phylum Chordata; class Actinopteri; order Anguilliformes; family Muraenidae; genus Gymnothorax; species Gymnothorax reevesii. The sequence continues at coordinate 83,733,709 of CM056583.1, forward strand.
CTGAATAAGAGGGTGCTTCTACAGGGTCGGAGATGCCGTTTGAACTCTTCTGGATGGTGCTCTCCTCCTGCGGGAAGGACCACACTTAGGCCGACTCAAAGGCAGCATTAAACAGTGAGGGTCGCAGGGTTCACACCAGAACCCTCAACTCTTCTGTTATCTCTGTTATGATCTCCAAACAAGCTAGTCTTGGTATGAGACAGGATACATTCAGACAAGAGTCGGTTTAAGAAAAAAATTCTCGTTTATTTCACCATTAAAACAAATGAATCAATGAAGTTACAACATGCATCCAACGATGTTCCCAACAAAGTCTCGTCCCGACTCTTCATGTAGTAACGCTATCTGACCAAGCGTCGATATACGACAAAAAGGCAGGTTTCAGGCGTCATTACTTGAGGTTTACGGTTAGGTTTCCCATTCAGGGTAAGGGAGAAGGGTTTGGTTTACACTGGCGTCAAATAAAGAGGCCAAAAGCCCCCTTTATCGCTGCATATTGACGCTTTGTAAGTTAAGGTCACTATGTGATGAGTCGGGATGAGATTGGGCTCCTATTCTAGGGATCCAGCAAAAATACAGAAGACAGATCAGCTCCAGCAATGGGTTTCCTGAAGCCAGAGCTTACCGGAGATAAAATACAAGACAATAAACACCAAGCAAAGCCATGATACACATACCTAAAGTAGCTTAGAAAGGAGTAGCTTTTTCCTTTGATTTTTTTAAACACCTGTGTTATTATATATGTGTCTCTGAGGACGTGTGCTGTGCATGTGAGTGTTTTGTGCTATCGGAGTTCAAATAAATGCTTTTGTTCAGTGCAGGCGGGTTGGTGAATGGTGTGGAGGAGAAGGTGTGTAGATAAATGTGTGTGTTCACTGCGAGCAGGTTAATGAGTAGAGTATGGAGGAGGTGTGGAGGTAAATGCTTGTGTTCAGTGCAGGCGGGTTGGTGAAGGGTGTTGGTGAATAGTCTCTGGAGGATGTGGCGTTACTCACTGCCTGATGATGAGTTTGATCATGTGGTGACATCTGTCTCCTGCTCCTCTCTCTACTGTCTGAATGGGTCAGAGCCTCAGATAGAGGATCACTGGAGAGTAACTTTTCTGTTTTTGTGAGCCGCGACTGACTTCCCCCTGACTATTCTCCCTTTAATAAATACTGATTTCAGTCAAATTGAAAATTATTTTTAAATGTCACGATTTTCTCTTATTTGCATTCCCTCTCTGTGCAGCACTCTTTCCTGCCCCCGCCCCCCCCCCCCCTGTGTTCCCTGTGTCGCTCTGTGCTGTTTGTTCAGTTTGAGTGTGTGTTTGTGTATGAAAGCAGATCCTGCTGCAGACATGCAAACTGTACCCAGCTGCTCAGGACCTCCGATATTCTTAAGCTTTTTGATTAAGGTTTTTTATGTCTGTAATACATTTTAATTGATCAGTATTCAGTGGAAGTAAATGACTTTTCCAGTTCTTGTCATCCATCTCCAATTTTTACTTGGTATGCTATTCCGATCCCTCTGATATCAGATGTGTGCAGAGTGACACTTTTGTTTGTGCGTGCAAATGTGTGTTTCAGGTGTATGTGTGTGTTTGGGGAGTATGTATGTGTACCTGAGTATGTTTGTGCATTTGGCGAGTATGTTATGCAATCGTGTGTGTTTGTGTGTTTGGGGAGTTTGTGTTATCGTGTACATGTCTGTATTTGGGGCGTATGTGTAATTTTGTACATTCCTGTATTTGCGGACCATGATTGGGAAATTGTGTATGTTTGTGTGGTTGGAGAGTATTTGTGTAATTGTATATATTTTTGTGTTTGGGGAGTATGTTTGAGTACTTGTGTGTGTTTCTGCATGATGTAATGTGCAGGCAGAAGGGTCCTGCTCCGTGTCTGTAAAGGTCACTGAGCTCCATCAGTAAAAGGCTCTGACATCAGCTGGAGAAGCAGAGAGAACAGATGATAGATGAATCCATCGCTCCTCTCCTCATGACTCTGGTGAAAGAGAAGCACCTTTGCCCTCATCTCTCCCCTCCCCCGCTGCTCTTCACTGATCCTCCTCAAACAAAGATATATAATCCCATCAAGCCCTGACCCATGGGTTCTCTGGGTTTTCTGTAGGGCCTGTGTGCACACATGCGTTGCTCACATAGACGGCGTCAAAAGGTAGTTGCGCTCACCCTCAATTGTCTCGGACCCCTCATCTTATGATCAATTTTGGTTGCTGTCTGGAATCTGTCACGTACAGGCAGTAACCAGATGTGGCGCTCTTGAGTTGCCATCGTCACTCGTGGCTGCACTAAGGGGGGTCAGTCAGTGACAGTACCCGATTTCCATTCTCGGATTGACAGCCGACTGATTGTTGAACTGTGACAGTGCAAATGACGCACCACCTCTCGGCGGCTGAGATCTGCCCATAACATGCCAAAGGCTCTTTTTCTCTTTCCTGTGTCACACGCCGTTCCATTTCCTTGATGCAGTAGCATTTTTCATTTTTTTTGTTGGCTTTATGTAGGCTATTGACCACACCAGAAAGAACAAGTCAAGTGTCACTGTACACATCACGAACAGCTCAATGTTTGTTATTACTGAAGTGATTGGCGTGTGCACGTGGTGCGCGTCAGGATTACAATACCACACACTTTTCTTTATTTCCTCTCGTGCCTCACTGAAAGAGCAATAAAAATCAATCAACTCTTCAATTTTCTGCAAATACAGTACATACCTCACCTGTGTGTTTTTAATGGGGCTGAGTATGCAAAGAGTGCATTTAGCTGAACCAAAAGTGCTGAAAACTGCAAAGAAAAGCATGAAATTGGGATGTAATTGGCTACATAGACAGAATTTGGACTGTGCAGATAACCTGTTGATCAAAATGAATTAATAAAACGCTTCAAGGAGACAGTAGACAAAAGAAAAGCGGAGATGAATTTTAATTGGTAAAAAAAAAGTCATTGATTTATTTGGGAGTTTTTTGAATGAATTGGTGAATTCTAAATTTGCAAAGAATTTCGGAGGCACATCGACACCCTGGTCAGTTATAATGGCTGCCCAGTCTGAGAAAAGGTGACAGTGGCACTCTAGACAACATACTTGAGTGTTATGGAATAACCTAGCAAGTCTAATTTTGGTCAAAATTAAGTTAAGACCATTTTAGTATTTGGCTTTGCCTCATCATATACAGTAAGATACATTAAAAAATAATCATTGATTTCCTATGTTTTCCTACGGCAAGAGCACGCGGGTCATTGGTATTTAATCAGCTGTGAAGTAAAAATCAAGCAAGTTGATCTTCCTTGGTTCTTCTACACAAAATGTTCTATTTTTTAATGATAAAACCTGGTCAGTGAATTAGCCAGTTATGAAGCAGCATAACTATATTATCTGATCTGGGAGGTCAGTCCCCATGCGGAGCATCAGATGTGCAGGACATTCATGGTCAGAATTTGTGATTCATGGGCAAATAACAACTGAAAAATGGCTTGAAGAGGGAAGCAGATCCTGGAGTTAACACTAAAAAACTCAAATGATACTGCAGCTGCATAATCCTTAGAGCTTTTGTCCATCATTTTGTGATTTGACATTTTATATTTTAAGATGGGAAAATTTCTTAAGTCATATTGCGAGGGATAATAAAAATTAAAAAAAATCCTCCATAAATATCTCTTATAATGTAATGAACAAATAACTACCATGTCAGTTTCATTGTCAGACAAGAGCTTAACCCAAGAGGGATACGGTTTTCTGTCTTTTTCTCAGAATCAGCTTTTTGTTACTCACTAGGTTTTTCCATAACACCCAAACATGGGATCTCCCAGTTTCACATCCCAGTCCAACAGCTCCTGACCTCATTTGTGATTATGTAAATAGAATGATGTCCAGTTTCTACTTATTCTCCAGGCACCTTCAGTTTCAACAATTACTGCCTGACATGTTAATCCAGTCTCGCCCAATCATCTTCATATCAGAGGCATGTGATTTATCATGACCCTGGATCGCCCATGGGCTGTCTGTTTGGCCTGAGGGCTCACACTGTCGCAGCGCGTTCATTGGCCAATGAAGGAGATCTACACGCTCATATGAGAGGCATCAATATTTATCCTGTCTCTCCATCAGCACACAACATTCCCTCTACACCTCAGTGCTTCTCTATACCTGCTGTAAACACACACTCACTCCCTGAATGTGTAATTAGCAGCACCGAGCCCTGCGACAAAGTGAGGTCTCTTTTCGGCTCTAAAATAATGACTCTTATGTCTTCAACATGGCTGACTGTATGTCTTGTGGGACACTCTTAGCAGTATGTTTTCTGCTCCTAAATCCCCACTGCTGTGTTTGAGCATGATTACATTCCCCCTGAGGAGAATGACGGCTTTAATTACCCCCCAAACTACCCCACAGCCTCATAAACTCTTATCCAGGGGGGTATTATACCCTCTTTAAGTGTGGTCAGTGGAATAAAGATCATCGTTTCAGTCTTATCATGTTTACTCAGCACATATGACAGCAGATCAGAGATTTGCTTACAGCGGTGTTCTGAATGACAATGAGGTGATTTTACATGTGTTAAATAAACATACTGTATATGGAGTATAAATTAGTGTCTAAAATGGAAAGGAGGGATGTCTCACTGAATATGATTTTTTTTCTTGGATCTCTTGTCCTGACAAATGAAAGAAAATGCTCTCCATGTACTTCCCGTTATTCTCTGTCTCTCAGTTTAGTAAGTGCTCTCCTCAATTTCTTTTTTTTTTCAAAGATTGTGAATATGAAAGCTGACACACACTTCTTCAAACCCAGATACTGGTACAGATAAATACACACATACACGCACGCACACACTGGCCCATGTTGATATGGCGGCAGCTAGAAGGATAGAACAGCGACAGAGTCGAAAACGAGAGAAGAAAGTTGTCACCGAACGTGAACAGACACAGAGGGCATTCCAGACTCATAAATCAGAACATATGAAATAGATACACAAGGAATCGTGACATAATAAAGGTTCTTAAATAACAGGGTAGAACTGGGACAAACTCACATTGAAAGGGTGAAAACAGAGAGTTTAGGTCACAGAGGAAGTGATCAGTGAAACTCGGGTCAGGTGGAGAGGGGAGCAGGAGAGAGCAGAGGTGGGCGTGGCTACAAGCAAGGTGATGAGGACCAATGAGGGAACAGAGTGAGGGTGAGAGAAGAGGAAACACAGGGATAAACAAACACATGTAGGAAACACAGAGAGGAAAGGAACGACAGAAACAGAATATATGTGACTAAAAATAAACTGAACAGCTAACATACTGTAAATCACGTCAGCATGAGCACACTGGGACCCGCTAAGCATCTTGTGCGTCTCTTTGTACAAAACCCAAAGCCAGTGAAGTTGGCACGTTGTGTAAATCGTAAATAAAAACAGAATACAATGATTTGCAAATCCTTTTCAACCTATTTTCAATTGAATACACTGCAAAGACAAGTTACTTAATGTTCGAACAGGTAAACTTTGTAATTTTTTGCAAATATTAGCTCATTTGGAATTTGATGCCTGCAACATGTTTCAAAAAAGCTGGCACAAGTGGCAAAAAAGACTGAGAGAGTTGAGGAATGCTCATCAAACACTTATTTGGAACATCCCACAGGTGAACGGGCTAATTAGGAACAGGTGCGTGCCATGATTGGGTATAAAAGCAGCTTCCCTGAAATGCTCAGTCATTCACAAACAAGGATGGGGCGAGGGTCACCACTTGGTGAGCAAATGATTGTCAAACAGTTTAAAAACAACATTCCTCAACAATCTATTGCAAGAAATTTAGGGATTTCATCATCTACGGTCCGTAATAGCAAAGGTTCAGAGAATCTGGAGAAATCACTGCACGTAAGCGACAAGGCCGAAAACCAACATTGAATGCCCGGGACCTTCGATCCCTCAGGCGGTACTGCATCAAAAACCGACATCAGTGTGTAAAGGACATCACCACATGGGCTCAGGAACACTTCAGAAAACCACTGTCAGTAACTACAGTTCATCGCTGCATCTGCAAGTGCAAGTTAAAACTCTACAATGCAAAGCGAAAGCCATTTATCAACAGCACCCAGAAACGCCGCCGGCTTCGCTAGGCCCAAGCTCATCTAAGATGGACTGATGCAAAGTGGAAAAGTGTCTGACGAGTCCACATTTCAAATTGTTTTTGGAAACTGTGGACGTCGTGTCCTCCGGACCAAAGAGGAAAAAAACCATCCGGACTGTTATAAGCGCAAAGTTCAAAAGCCAGCATCTGTGATGGTATGAGGGTGTATTAGTGCCCAAGGCATGGGCAACTTACACATATGTGAAGGCACCATTAATGCTGAAAGGTACATACAGGTTTTGGAGCAACATATGTTGCCATCCAAGCAATGTCTTTTTCATGGACGCCCCTGCTTATTTCAACAAGACAAGACCAAGCCACATTCTGCACGTGTTACAACAGCATGGCTCCGTAGTAAAAGAGTACGGGTACTAGACTGGCCTGCCTATAGTCCAGACCTGTCTCCCGTTGAAAATGTGTGGCGCATTATGAAGCATAAAATACGACAACGGAGACCCCGGACTGTTGAACAACTTAAGCAGTACATCAAGCAAGAATGGGAAAGAGTTCCACCTGAAGAACCTCAAAAAATGGTCTCCTCAATTCCCAACCGTTTACTGAGTGTCGTTAAAAGGAAAGGCGATGTAACACAGTGGTAAAAAGGCCCCTGTGCCAACTTTTTTGCAATGTGTTGCTGCCTTTAAATTCTAAGTTAATGATTATTTGCAAAATAAAAATAAAGTTTCTCAGTTTGAACATTAAACATCTTGTCTTTGCAGTGTATTCAATTGAATATAACTTGAAAAGGATTTGCTAATCATTGTATTCTGTTTTTATCAACGATTTACATAACGTGCCAACTTCACTGGTTTTGGGTTTTGTATATTAAGTAACACCTGGAAGTAATGTCAACCCAATCATTTATGATCTGATCCATTCCTTCCTGTTTTGGGTTGAGGGGAGGCAGGAAACTGTCCCAGCTGACTGTAGGACGGAGGCAGGAACACAGCCTGGACAGCTGACCACTGCATCGTAGGGTCTGCACATCATTCACAGAACATTTACAGCCTCCAATCAGCCTCACCTGCATGTCTTTGGACTCTGGGAGGAAAACAAGGGTTGAGCATGTTAACTCCACAGAGAGAGGCCCCAGGCTGGATTCAAACCCACACCCTTCTCAGTGTGAGGCAACTGCGCTATTCACTGTGCCACTGTACTGACCGAGAGTTAATTAATGAGACATAACTAGAACGGGCACTCGGTAGAGCGCATACCTTCGCCGACGCCACTGAATCCCTCGCCACTGGCGTTGGTTTCATGCCGATCGGATAAAAATTGACCGAGATATGGCCGAAAGTCGGTTTTGACCTTTTCGTGGCCTTGACCTTGACCTTTGACCCGATCACTCCCAAAATCTAATCGATTGATCCTCAGGTCATGCCAAATCAACCCACCAAATTTTATGAAATTCCGTTTGGTACTTTTTGAGTTATTCGATACACATACAGACAGACACACAAACAAATAAATACACGGGGATCAAAACATTACCTTCGTCAGCGAAGTCGCTGGCGAAGGTAATAATGCATCACCTGATCACTCAGACACAGGAGAGACAGATGGGGAACCAGCAGGAGCCCCGAATAACAAACAAAATCATTCAAACCATTTTAAAACAGGAGAAAATATACATCAGCAAACGCTTCTGCATGCATACAAATCCACAAATAACACACCAACTAGGATACATGCAAAAACAACACTGACAGGTACACACACACACTTGCACGTCTATACACAAACACACACACACACACATTAGATGAGCACTGAGCAAAGTCAGCAGATCCTCCTCGTCACCGTCTGTAGACAGAGTCTCGTAACCGCCCCCCCCCCCTCTCTCAGGGAAGGCTGAGGTGGGGTGGGGGGGTTGCAGGATCACAAACGTCATTTACAGCAGAGATTTAAATTCCTCCCGCTCCGCTCCACCTTCAATCCCCATCAGTCACCAGCGCTGATCATGTTTTCTGTTTCCCCCGGTGACCCTGCAGACCTTCGCTGGCTCATGTCAGTAAAGACGTCCCTGTTATTAACACCCCTGTCCCTCCCTGACTCCGCCCTCCTGTGGCCCCCTCCTCCTGCCCTGCATCTGTCTCTGGACCGCAGCGTCACCCCTGCAGGGGAAGGGAGGGACAGTCCTCCTCTCTGGGATGGTGCTGCAGTCACGTGATGATTAAGGAATTGGTTGCAACCAGGAGGTTGTCAGTTCATTTCCAGGACTCTACTGTTGTATATTTAAGCTAAACGTGATGAACCTATTGGTCCAGTCAATACCCAGCAGTACAGATGGATAATATGATCCAAAGATATGTACATTATTCAGAATTAGAGTCTGCTAAATATCTGAAATGTAAATAATATCACCATCACCATCAGCACTGTGTTACACTGGGTAAGGTTGTTGACTCACAGCAACTAGGTTGTGAGTTTTAACCCAGCGTAAGGCTTTTCTTTGAGGTCTTTCCCTGTGTTTGAATGGGTTTCTCTTGATATTACTCCACTTTCCTCCCACAGCTCAATTGCAGAGTCAAATTGTCCCTCAGGTATGAGTGTGTGAGTGACGGGTGTTTCCGGCAATGAACTCGTCACCTGTCCAAGGTGTGTGCCCGAGTCTCCCCCATTGCATACTGGGAGAGTCTCCAGCCCTGACCTGTAATACGCAGGTTAGATATTGCATGGATAAATTGATAGCACACTTTTCACTCCTGTTGTATGACCTTTATTTACTTCTAATTGATCATATATATTATCAATAAATTCACTAATAGTACCAACATTTAGTACCAACTGCTCTCCTGTATTTGGTCAATAAAGTACTCATTGGTAGTCTCAGTGTGTAGCATTACAGCACCATGATAAAATCTGTCTTTCAAAAAACGGCTAAATTGTTCCTGAACCAGCATAAATCATAGTTTTATCACATCTGGTTTCAGAGCATAGCTTCAGTTTGCTGTCCCAAACTTATCTGTGGACAGAAGACGAGGAAATTGTGTCACAGACAGAAAAACAAGACAGTCTAATGCCATAAATTATAAGTAAGAGATACCTGGAGTCATTATTGCGGATAGCTGTGGCTGTGACAAATTATATATCCTCTTTTGAGTTTGATCACCATCAACTCCAACAATGACGTCTGCCCCAACTCATTCCAGAAATGTGCCACTGAATTTAAACCAAGAGTCTTCAGAGGGTTATGTTTACTCTTTCATATTATTCTATTTCTTTATCTTAAGATAAAAAAGAGCAAATTACATTGAATCAAAAGAGATTAACTGCTTCGTTACATATAAAAAAGAAATAAAAAACATATTTTTAGGCTGACAGACACCGAAATATTTTAAAAGAAGGAGATATTAAAATGGCTTATTAATGGTTACTACTTTTTCAGGGAGAGTCAGTTTTGGGTGATAGTAAAACTAACCCATCACATAAGAGCCAAATATGCTGCGTTTTATCATTAAACGTCCCCTATTATTTCACTAGCTGCACAGCTAATTAGTTATTACAAGCCATTTCAAAATCTTTTCCCTCTTGACATCACATGGGGAAGTAACCAACCAGAAGCAAGAGGAACTGATCACTTTCACCCAGTCAGCCAATCAGATTTCATTATTCTGGGGGGTCTCTCCCCCTTGTGATGTCAGGTAGGGGAGACTTTGAGCCGGCTCATAATGGCTAATTAGCTGTGCTCCTGGTGGCATAATAGGGGACCTTGAATGAAAACATGCCGATTTCCGGCAGGTGAAAAAAAATCAGCCCTGTCACTTGCGCCCTTATCTTTTCGCAACATAAAATCAGTATTTTCGACCTGATGGCGACAGCTTAGTTAGTGATGAAAAGGAATGAAATGGAGATTTTTTTTGATTCATTAAAAACTACCTGGCCTATTTGGCTTGGGAAGGTCGTTTTGACCTATGCAGCGCAAAAGCGGAAACCGGACAATATGTTCCTTTAAATAAAAATGCGGCGATGCAGCTTGATAAAATGACTGAAGGATAGCGTGAAGCTTCGCTGGAGTGCAGTACCCGCCAGACCTCGGCAGGCGGGGCTTGCGGCACACTTCGTTCCGCTGGGAAAGCCATTGCTGATGGAACTGAAAGCATCTTCGCTGTGACCCTCGAAATCAAAAAAATACGCAACTACCGTTTGACGCCGTCTATGTGAGCAACGCATGCGTGCACATGGGCCCTACAGAAAACCCAGGGGTCAGGGCTTGATGGGATTATACTGTGTATATAAATACACTGGAATTAAAATTCAAGTTTTCTGCAAGGTAAAACTTTTATGTAGGCTACTTACTAGCCTACTCGGTTGATTCTGCTGCGCTTGTCGTCGACCTGGTTGTGTATGAGATTTCACTGGTCAGAAATTGCCACGCGCTTTTCGTTTGTTTTTATTCTGATTCAGTTAGAATAGAACACGCGTTATATGCATTTTCAGCATGGACTCCACTGTCACATTCTATTATTTTGAATGGGCACGTGGAGGAAATGCTGCGTGTGACTGCATATTGCAGGCCTACGTGGTTGGTTGGGATTTGGCCCATTAGTTGGGCTTTTATGCATGGAAATACTGTAGGGCTGCCATGAAGCAACTCGTGCGCAGAAAGCTATAGTGGTACGCGTGACTGGGTCTGAATTGCATGGACGTGAGCGAAAAGTGCTGCTGGCCTCAATTAATCATGGAATGATTACGCACGTCACATCTGATCATCCCCCCTATTTTTTTTGCTTGGAACATGGTTGCGTTATTCAGCAACTTGACGGGGCCGTTTGTTTTGCGTTGGATTACTTACCCTCCAGCGCTTAATGAAATGAATAATGTTGCTGGAGCGCTGCAATGCAGTTTGCTATGGTAATACGTACTTTTTTTTTCTCCCTTCCGGGCGGTGGGCCTCCCTGTCCCGTGGTCCTCACGGCTGCTACCCAAATGGCAAAACACAGTGTATTCTTTGCATAAGTAGTATTTCACGGAACTGATGAAACATTCTCATGAACATGATGGTTTGGTAAAGACTCCAGTCTGTTATCTTGATATAATTCTTGTTCTCAGCCCTAAGATTTTCTTCACATGTTCTCAATAGTTGTTAACTTTTCAGACTCAACATTCTTATTAAAAAGGTTCTTAAGATGTAGGTCCACAGAAGAGATTAAATTATAGCCTTGATCCAACACCTGCAACCACACCAGCAAATGAAAGGAGAAATATACTGTAACTGAAACTCCCATTAGCTTTGTATGTTTTGATAGTGTTGCAAGCTTAGTAATGAAGCTCAAAATCCAATCATCGGCTTTTAAAATTTAAACAAAAGGCTGCCAGTTGAGCTGCCGGATAGCTCACTCGGTTAAGGCACTGCGCTGCAGTGCAGAGGTGTCTATCACGTTGCGGGTTCGAGCCCCGGCGTACCCACCGGCAGGGGTCGGCAGCTTTTTCAGAGTAGCGCACAATTGGCGATCGCGCTACAGGGTTTCAAATTGGGAAGGGACTGCCGGATTTGGGTTAAAGAATAACAGCTTTGTTCGTTGCTCCAGCGCCTCCTGTTGGCCAGACGGGCGCTCGTCAGGAAGACTCTGGGTTTGTTCTCGTCCGGGTATCCTCCGCCCTCGTTCGGAACTTACGAGGATTCGACCAATGAGTGTATAAGAATCAGTGGCTGACGGACACGTGCTTCGGAGGAGAGCCGTGAGCTGTCTTCACTATCCTGAGTTGGCAGCAAGGGGTCGCATACGAGCAAGCTTTGTACATAGTTCACTAATTGGGCATTCCAGATTCGGGTGGGATTGGAGATGCCAAATTTAAAAAAAAAAAAAAAAAGCTGCCAGTTGTGTAAATTAAAATAGGTTACGAACCATGTCTATTCCAGTCCCAAAGCTGTTTTATCTGTATTCAGACTTGTTTCTGCTCGATGTTTGTCAGATGTGTTTATTTACTGTGAATATTTTTGACTGAGAGAGATGATCAAATGTGTAAAATCTTGGCCTGTATGCCTTGGAGCACCGGGGGAGGAGGGTACTATGAAGCAAGATAAGTGGGTTAGCGAGGTTTGTCGAGCGTTAGCGTTGCTAGATTACCATCGTAACTTACGCTGCGTACTTAACCTGGTTGGGAGCAGGTTATGTGCTGAGTTTCAGCTTAAATCAGCTATACATGTGCTGCTTTATCACTAAGCACCTCCTCTGAAGTTGGCATCACCTTTCTTGGATAATCTAGTGGACTTTGCGCCAAATTGCACGCGGTTCTCTTTGGAGGGAGACTGGCATGGTCTGTTAGCTTTTTTTGACGATATTCCCTATAAACGCTACAGATTTTCAGCTGAGGGAATTCGTTGCTTATGCGAGCTACTGGAGCCATATGTTTGCAATGAAACAAAGAAGCACTTACAGTTGCACGAACGGCATGCACAGCGTTGCAGTTTTTTGCCACGGAAACCTACAACATTGAGGTGGTGATGCAGATTTCCTCTCTGGCCTTATCAGCAGCAACAGTGCTGCTTTTTGCTGTTTTTTATATTTTTATATCATAGCTGTCCATAATCATGACCCACTCCTCCTTGGAGATTTTTTAAAGATTTTATTAATCACCCAGCAACCACTTGCATTACATCCAACAAACAAGTGCAGACATCAACCAGCATGAATGCACTAACATAAATTTGTTACAATTTTCCAAGTGCCTACCTGAGTATGCGCATGTGTAATCGTGCAGTCTTTCAAGTGTCCTACCAATCAGTGTAAAACTTCATATGTGTCTCCCATTAAGCCGCTGGCAGCGCCCCCTGGTGCTGTGGGGGGAGACATCCGCAGTCTTCCTGATCCTGGATCAGGGATACCTTCCTCAGAGAAACGTAAAACACGCGATCGGTCATTTTATGATCGGAAATACGTTGGGTCAATTGACCCATGGAACGCCCTTTTATCAAGAGTGCCCACAGCATTAAAAGCTCAAAGCTGAGGTTAACAACGAAAGATTACAACCACCGTTGTGGTACCAATTATCTCTGATTGCGAGTTCAGGGTTTGTTGAACCAGCTCACTCTAATTAAGCTTGTCTATGTTGAACTTGCATCGTAGTATACACCCCTGCCAGGGCTGCCAACTCTCACGCATTTGGCGTGAGATTTCATGGCATATTCACATTACCTTGCCGTAGTCAGCAATTATTCAATGAAAGCAATGCATGTGTTTCACGATTGTTCAAATTATTTAAATGAGATAAGACCATTTGGAACAATTCAATGTAATTCCATTGCATTCAACCCCTGAATGAGGAAAAGCGTAAGAACTCCGCAGTCATAATTGAGTCATGATTTCCATGTTACTAATGGTGAAATCCACCATAATGCATGTGATACTGATAAACTTCCATGCACAAGGACTTCACTTCCAGCTGAGAATCTCTTCAAATGCGCTGATTGAATAATAAAGGAATAAGTCTCGAGAAGCAGTAGGTTACAGTAATTTTATAATGGTGGAGGGGCAGCTGCGCGTCGTGCCTTAGAACGCCCCTCCGCCGTTATAAAATCACTGTAACCCACTGCTTCAAGGGGCTTATAGCTTTTATAAAATGGTTATCCTACATATAGCCCATTAAATAAACACATAAGAAAAATAATCAACGATTTATTGTTAATAATGCAACAGTAAAATTGAGAACTATTCTTTCTTCCACCAAGCAAGATGAAGTGGACAGAATGGTTGGCAAGCAACACAGACACTAAGATTGCTTTTTCATCAAGTGCCATTATGTCACATCATGGTATTTGGGCTCTTTAATGTAGATATACCATGAAAGCAGGCGATTTGGAATGTCTCCTTCGATCTCCCGAAGGCCCCGTTAAATAATTTTACGTTCGTTTCGGTTTCCTTGTTCTCAACTCGTGCCGATCGGCCATATCATTACAACCAACAGCGAGAGTAGGGAACAAGATTGACTTTTGTCCACCACACTTGCCAGTGTCCAGGAAAATATGTTGAATTAAGCATTAGTTTGCTGCCCAGCTTGTCAACTAGCTAGCGTTCACTACAATGGATATGGTTACCCTACACACAGCCCATAAAATAAACAAACACACAAAAAAAAAAATCAACAATTTATCGCTAATACTGAAATGGCGAGCTAGTTAGCAATGTAGCTAGCAAGCTAAAATGATATCAAACTGTAATGCAATTGCTAGCTAGGTAGAAAGCCAACTGGTTAGCGGGTTAAAAGGCTAAACTTCGCTAACACTGAAATGGCGAGCTAAAAGTCTTGAAATAAACAGTGTTGCCAATTCCTCAGTAAGAAAAGTCGCTACTGGCTGTCATAAAAGTCTCTAGAAGTCGCTAAACACCCTGACAGCGGGGGAGACGGCGTGTATTTCGTTGAGTGGAGGGGGTCGCGGCTTAGTTTATTGACCGGGGGGACACAGCTTATTTCGTTGACGGGGGGGGGGGGGTCGCGGCTTGTCTTATCATTTCATTCATATTGCACACTCAATCGCGAATCTTCCAGACTTTTAGTGCTTTAGAACAGGGGAGGGGCTTGTTAAGGGCAGTAACTGCAGCACGAGACTTGCTTTCACGTCAGTCGCCAAAACTGCATAAATCTCTCCAATAGCATCAGAAAAAGTCGCTAGATTTCTCGCTTGGCGCTTTTGACAAAAAAAGTTGCCAAGATGATTTGGAAAGTTGCCATATTTAGCAAGATGTACCCAAGTTGGCAACACTGGAAACAAACGCCACCTAATGAGCAAGTTCAGCGCCGAGTAGTTGGTTGCGAGAAGGGATATTTTGTGCTGCGGTCCGCCAGTCACATTTAAGGATGGGAAGCACTCGTTTTATTATTGCTGATATACAACACGGGAACTTGAATATGACACTTAAACTCAGGCCGAATGCATGAAAGTTTGCAACCCTGGATTTCTGAGAACAATGCAGCGAGTGATGGCAGCACAGAGCCTAAGTGTGTAACTGTCAGTGATTTAAGCAATCTTTCTGAAACAAACTTCAAAATAACTTTGAAAATAATTTCTGTTTGCGCTATGGCGGCTCAATGTTAACCTGCGACAGCGCGCTATTTACTTTATAATGTCTTGACTGGCTGTGGTCTTTCTAATGACTATGAATGGTAGCCTTCATGAAATATGGTTCATGTAAAGTTGAACTGAAATTTGATCATGTAGAAACTCAGAATGACAGAAATTAAGATTGCACACTGTGTCACCACATTTTAGGACCATTTTTGAACATGGATCGAATGAGAACAATTTAAACTTTTGAATAATTTTCAATAGAACATGATGCAACCTGCTTATCATTGCTACTGGGCTCAGTCCTGTACAACTTGCCCCGCCCGAAGGGGGAGGGCAAGGAGTATTGTTTTTGGTTCGGTTCGTTTGTTTGTTTGTGTGTTTGTTTGTTAACACTTTAGCAGCAAAACTAATGGCCAGATTTGTCCCAAATTGGGTTGAGACTGCCACTGACCCAGAGAAGATGCTTATTGAATTTTGGTTGTGCAAGGGACGGGGTTTGTTGTGCCTGGCACCACTTGTTGGACTTTGTTTTGAATATCAATGAATATCAGCTTGTTTGATTGAAGATTTGAACTGGTGTCTTTTTTAAATGGTTAAAATAATTACACATGGTTTTTCAATCCTGGCATTGCCTGTAATATCAAAGGTATCCACTCAGATCAAGGAAGGACAAGTTGTGCTTCAATATTCAGTCCAATAGGGCTTCAGCATCTGCTAGTTTACAGTGTGTTTCATTAATTGGCAAACTAATTTAAGTAATTCATGGGCCAGAACTTCTAAATGCCTCATTTCCAAGCAGACACAAAATGGCTGCTGATTTAATGCAGTGGCAACCAATCATGTGACAGAGCACAGAAACTAACAGTCCTTACGTCAGTAGTGTAAATCTAGATTTTCTGTCCAGTCTGTTAACCCATTCATCTGTTACACATTCCAAAGATTGTTTAGCTCAGGGAGGGGAATTTTAGGGCAAAGAGCAAACTTGCCTCCATTCTCAAAATCCGCCAATGGAACAGGAAATATTGTTCACTGAAGAGCTGCTGAAAAATTCTTTCTGACCACATTGCTTCCAAGGGCTCTTTCTAATCAATTATTTCATATTTTCTTGCTTCCTATAAAGCTGAAATGCCATTTGAAATACCTCTGGATTCTGTAAAGTTGAGTAAAATCTTTCCGTTTGGGAAAATTTAAAGGCTCTCACCCTGATTCAGCTGTAGACCAAGTGAGCGCCATCCCAGAAATAACTGTTCAATATTTCATAAAAGGTGTACTCTGGATACATGGGTGCATATGGCTGTGTGTGTTTGTTTGATTGTTTTCAGCCTTTGTCTTGACCTTGTGAATAATATTGCACGTTCAATAATTTTTGGGAGAAATTCCCTGATTTTTGCATTAAAAATATTGATCCTTTTGCAGCAAAAGAGGCTGCACAAAGTACATACTCAACAACTTCTCCAAAATTTCTAAGAAAGGGGTCTCAACTTGAAGAAAAAAAAATCTCAAAATATTAGTAAAATCTTTAAACATGAGAAACTGAATAATATTTTCCAGAGCCTGACCTTGATCTTTTCAAGCACCCAAAATATTCATTACAATGCATAAGTTAAAACATATATTCAACACACTGTAATAGTTGTTCAAATATAATTGTGAAATGCTGTCTTCCATAATAACTGATTATCATCCCACAGGTGAGAGACGTCCCAGACTGTTTTAATTTTTAATTTCTCCCAAGATTCTGTGTGTTAATACAAACCTGCGCTGCACACCGATGAGAGATTACCTGTTTCTGTTCTGGGTCATTGTGAGGAGAAAAATCTTATCTTCTTGCAGAACCTTCCAGAATCATTCCCCCATTGGTTACACAACAAAAGTTTGTTTTTTACATATTGCTCACGTATAAGATTATTTCGTCTCGCCTTGCGCTCATGATTCCTTTTCCGTTGATTTCACATCGTATTCCTCGAGGAAATTTATCATCATCTCTTTTCTCCATAGTAATTTCAGCTCAAGAAAATAACTTGCAGATGTGCTGTGTGTGTCGGTGTATCTCTGAATAACCACACACCCTCACTCCAAACGCCTGTGATTTACCTTCATCTCAACACTGATTCAGTGCTTTACTTTTGCTGTATTTACTTAATCTGAAATGTGAGTATTGCTGAGAGAGATGATTGTTAGAATAGGCGGGGTTGAGTAAGTTTTGGACATGTGCCTGTTTTGAGATGTTTTGACACTCTAATTGCCGGTCTTTTCACTCTAACCTCAGTAAAGCTCATCTCATTCAACCGTTACAGATTGTGCTAATTAGTCTAGTGTGCTAGATTATGGTTGCTATCAAAGTGTCTCCTGAAATTTATCTCCGGGAGCGAGGTTTGGCTGCCCTGCTCTAGCTGTTCACAGTGAGAGCTCACAAGCCTGTAAATCTGAAGGGAGGGGGGTGCTGACAGGTGCTTAAAGGTGTTGGGTTATGCGATAAGAATCGTCTGAGCAGAACTGAAATGCCAATGTTGCTTTCACAGCTGGTAACAGGTTGTGACAGAATTTGAGCACAATGGCGATGTTGTGACAAGATTCCAACATTCCTGCTATTTAAAGAGTTTAATCTGTAATCATTTGATGTCGTCCTGCTCAGTAGCCGCAGCTGAAATTGTCCAGTTTCTTTGGAACAAGTGAATGAACCTTCCTTCAGTCAGGCGTAGTTGACTACATGAATGTAAAATCCATATTTCTGGATCTGCATAAACATGAACATTTGTAAATGTGTGGACTAGAAGACCTGCTTTACATGCACACTGTGCATTGGTCACACATGTTTGTATCCAGGTCAATATTCATGGTGTACCAACAGTGTTTGTCTTGTTGGGTGCAGGCACAGGTGTCTGCTCTTTAAATAAGCTAGGTCACACAAAGAACCAAGACATTGTCTGAGAGGGGCCCCATTATTGTGTTAGATGATTGATTAATCGTTCCGGTTGAAGGGAGTTTCAAAGGTAAATAAGTCATCTTTGTCACCCTGTGCCCTGAGCACAAATAACCTGATTTATTCGCTCCCAGCATCTCAATCCCATCTCCTGCAGTTACACGTTTTCTGAATGCGATTTCCTCTGATTAAATGGACAGCAAAGCTAAAACGAGAGAGATTGCAGGCGGGATAAAAAGAGGAAAAATCGGTTGTGAGGGACAGGGCCGAGGGAGGGATTTTCATTTTCGAGTGGAGATGAAACGAATGACGAGAGATCCCGCCGAGGCCCTTCTCTCTGAGGTGCCGTCTGTTTATCGCTGTCTGTCAGCAGCTGTTTTCAATGAAAACGGAGACCCCGTATCGACACAGCTCAGCGATGGCTGATAACTTTCCAATTGAATACCTGCCCGAAATTTCCGGCTCTGGAGAATTGAGCCTCTCTTTGGCTTTATGATGTAGAACTCAGGTCACAGTGTGTCCAAAATCATCATCTGCATCAGTAATGGACCTGACGTGCATATTTACATGGGTGATTTGTGTCAGACTGCAGTGCTGGAGTCACGAAAGATTGGAAAAAGTTATTTTTCACCAAAGCCTGAACAATGCATCATTTACAAATGAGAATACATTTTTCAGTTAAGTATTGTGTTTTATTTCTACACCTTTGAGAATATGTTTCAGAATGATTTCTGAAGGAAAACTGCTTCGGCATGTTTGAGGAGAGTAGTCAGGATTTTTTTTTTTCCCCCCAAAGGGAGGGATAAAGTTTTCAGGAAGTTGGCCTCTGTATTGTTTAATTCCTTTAATAAAATTGTATTATACTGACCAAAACTTCCAACGCAACACTCAGGTTTATTGCAACACACGTCATTTTTTTATGATAAATTAAAAAATACATAACAAATATTAAGATTCAAATCAAAAACACAGTTTTAGAGTCAGGAATGAAGAACAGATTTTTCCTGGTTTCCAATTCATTGCATCAGTTGAAGGCGCAATTCTGGATCACCGAAGTCAGTATCTTGTATGGCCTCCTCTGGCGTCACACACAGCCTGGATTCTGCGATGCATGGAGTCAATCAAATGCCGAATTTCAGCCTGTGTGATGCGGTCCCATTTCTCCTAGAGTGCTTGATGCAACTGTTGGACTGTGGCTGGTTCTGGATCACGCCTTCTCACCGGGTGATCCAGTATATCCCTTAGATGTTCTATAGGGTATAAATCTGGGGAATACGCAGGCCAATCAAGACACTGAACATTATTCTGCCTCAGGTAGTCCTGACAGACTCTGGCGACATGTGGTCTTGCATTATCCTGTTGCAGCATTAGGCGATAGCGATGGACGAGTGGAACTGCGACTGGGGTAAGGATGTCGTCACGGTAACAGGCCGCACTGAGGTTTCCATCCATGAAAATGAGGTCTGTCTTGTGTCTACTGCTTATTCCAGCCCAAACCATCACAATGGGTCCACCCCAGCAGTCACGCTGCAGGATGGTAGCGTCAGTATAACGTTCCTGTCGCCTACGCCATACACGCAGTCTTCCGTCAGACACACTCAACTTGAACCTTGATTCATCGGAGAAGAGCACCCAGTTCCACCTGAGAGCATTCCAGCCCAAATGTGCCCTTGACCATCGCAGACGGATGCGGCGACGTGCAGGAGTCAACACCAAACCACGGTGGGGATGTCGGTTGTGCAAGTAGGCTTCGCGCAGGCGGTTGCATACGGTTTGGTCGCTAATCCAGGTTTGGTGATGACCTCTGGTCTGAGAAGCAGTGACTGTAACTGGCAGGAAGCGATTGCGAAGGTGCTGGAGGCGAATATGGCGATCCTGCTGAGGGGTGGTGACACGTGGTCTGGGGGCACGTGGTCGATCACCGGTGCTTCCTGTTTCATTATACCGGCTCCAGAGACGTGATATGGTCGACACGTGGACACCCAGGTTCCTTGCAACCCTTCATTACAACATTCCATCAGTGAGCATACTAACGGCTCACTCTTGCCCTGTTTGACCTAGGGGCGGCATGGTCACACGTTGACCCAGGATAATGCAAAGGAATATTCAAGTTGCCCATTGCTACGGCTATTTATTGACCAAATTCTCGAAGGATTGGTCAATGAGTTCTACTCAGCCTAACGGGATAGGCGAAATTCTAAACAATGTGCAATCAAGCAGAACGAGCTGCCCACACAACAAAATCAAAACAATTTTCTGAGCTTTTAAGTTGTAGTTGATGTATCATGGCTCAAAACCAATATCCCATTTTATGTACACCAAATATTTCAAAATTGTATGTGTTGCGTTGGAAGTTTTGGTCAGTATATAAAGAGGAATTGTTTGCTTTACAGTCAGTTAGTTCTGGAGTGTGACATGTAGTTGTGTTCGATGGTATGCAGTGGTACTGGTGGTATGAGGTTTGGCCTAATTTGGGTTTGCATGCATTTGATATTTCCAGGCACTGTTGGCTGATTTGAGAGGTAAAGTGTTGGTGGTGTGAGACCGAGTTTTTTTTGTTTGTGTGTGCAGAACTCGACTATAAAGGTCTAGCGCAGATGTGGTGTCGAAACGAGGAACAGCAGGAAACTGACAGTATGAGCCAGGTTCATATGGCCTTTTAAACTGCTGTAAGAGTGTGGTGCTGAGAAGAGGCAAAAAACTCATAAATATGCCTAGAAACCCTGAGAAGCCAAACGCTAGTAGCTCGCTCAAGGCCGGCTTAATGAGCAGGTTTTCTGGAATGACCATATCGGTAGTCAACGTCCCAAAAGGCAAATAAATATGGGGGTTCAGACAATCGGTGGTCAGTCAGCGTGGGGAGATTGATTGGGATATGAATGGTTTGCATGGACCAGCCTGGGTTTTTGTATTTCACCTGGAGTTGCTTGAGATTATACCATAGTCTGGGTGAATACGCTTTTCTGGTTGGCTAGCAGGTATGCTTTAAAACCGTGGAAACGCACAGGTAGTACGGCTACAGTAGTTTCACTGTTCTAAATTCACCTGCTAGCCAACCTGTGGCCACAACAATGTTATACCCAGCCAAATGCCAGTGGTCTAACAAATCTAGCAACTCATTTATCTTCATTACATTTGGCGGCGTCAGATAAGTTCCGTCCTGTGAGGTGGTTAACAATAAGTACCACAGCAATAATACCATAAATATTAAAGCAGCAAAATAATCGTGATTTATTCATTAAATGATAGTGATTACGTACGGTTACAAAGGAATGGAACATGTCCACTTCAAGTGTAAGCAACTGTTTACCGTTGCTAGGCATGTGCTGTGACAAGACTGACTTCAGCTCGCTGGCTCTATGAAAACCATCATAAGTTCATTGTAATTGCGGGTAGCAATTTAGCTACAGTCAGCATAATCGCACATAATGTTGTGTTATGCATAATCTATGTTTCAGCTGGAATCCGTTCCCAAATCATCAGCTGGTAACAAAAATGTTAGCGCGCTGGTTAAGTTAACTGGTTCAGCTTAGCTTGGCCGATAGTATTGGCTATGAGGAGGCATGGCGCCTGTTTAATGATTACCAGCTCATTTTTTTTAAGTGCGAAACTTTCACCAAAAAATTCTGAATGGTTTAATTTGATATTGCTGGCAAATGACCATGGTATAAGCAGGATAATTAACTCATAGGTGAGCATCACACAGATTTAAGGCACTTCGCGGAAGCGTCGGGCAGCTATTCGCCTCCGTGTCGCGACTTCAAACCATGTAATGCACGCCTACGTATTGATTTCCTAACTTTAGGTTAGGTGTAACCCAAAATGAAAATTTCTTTAATTTTGAATGAAGAGTGGATTTAAGAGTGAATGAATACAAAAATCGAGCAAGAGGTGGCCACAGTTGGAAAAATCAACCTACCCTAATTTTGAGTTTATGAGAAGCGATTGGTGAGTTTTAAAGGGTTCTTGGGTTTATTTTTAAATTCTTGTCGAATTTTGTGAGAAACGGGATTTTATAATTTTGCCGGTCCTTGCTTGTCATGGATTTTGGAGGCTGGTGACCTTTCTTTGTTTCTCTCGTCCGGGACGATATCGTTTTGTCCACAGCTGGATTCTTTGGCCAGCTGGCATTAATTGTGGGCGGCGTCCTGACTCTATTTAAACTCAAGTTCCGTAACTATGCACTATAGCCGGTAAGGTCTCTAGCAAGAGAATCGTTTGAGGAATTAACTGCAAAGAGGAAAGTGCTGGTTAACAAGGGAATCTTTCTCTCTTTTCTTCCTCTTTCTGGGCACCGTCTGGTGCTAATTCTTTTTATCTCAGTTCCCGATATTTTTCCCTTTTATTTCGTTCCGTTGAGCTCACTTTGCTTCCTTTTGTTACCGAACTAGATCTTTGTCTGTTGGAACCGCGAGTCTCTCTCTCTCTCTCTCCTTTAGTTGGTTTGTCTATCTTATTTTGCTGGACTTTCTTTAATTTTGGCCGCTGCTTTTGGCGTCTCGAAGCACCAACCATCACAGTGACTAGAAATTTGGGTCAAATACGCTGGCCTGAAAAACTTGCTTTCTGAAGCCAAACAACGCATTTTTCTCACTTAAAAAATTTTTGGGGGTCTAGTATGGGACCTCAAAATGAAGTCAGGCCTGAGGGCCTATGCTGAGGTGTATAAGACACCCCAACATGGATTTCTTCGGCTCAAAACATTTTGGATTTCTTTTCTGTTTTCTTTGGCTCAAAACATACTCAACAAAAATATAAACGCAACACTTTTGTTTTTGCTCCCATTTGTCATGAGATGGACTCATTCATTCCAGATACACAATATTACCATTTCTCTCAAACATTGTTCACAAATCTGTCTAAATGTGTGATAGTGAGCACTTTTGCTTTGCTGAGACAATCCATCTCACCTCACAGGTGTGCCACGTCAAGATGCTCATCAGACACCACGATTAGTGCACAGGTGTACCTTAGACTGTCCACAATAAAAGGCCACCCTGAAATGTGCAGTTTTTGCTTTATTGGGGGTCTGGGGACTCAGAACCAGTCAGTATCTGGTGTGACCACCATTTGCCTCATGCAGTGCAACACATCTTCTTCACATAGAGTTTATCAGATTGTCAATTGTGGCCTGTGGAATGTTGGTCCACTCCTCTTCAATGGCTGTGCGAAGTTGCTGGATATTAGTGGGAACTGGTACGCGCTGTCGTATACGCCCGTCAAGCACATCCCAAACATGCTCAATGGGTGACATGTCCGGTGAGTATGCTGGCCATGCAAGAACTGGGACATTTTCAGCTTCCAAGAATTGTGTACAGATCCTTGCAACATGGGGCCGTGCATTATCTTGCTGAAACATGAGGTGATATTCATGGATAAATGGCACAACAATGGGCCTCAGGATCTCATCCTGGTGTATCTGGTGTATCTCTGTGCATTCAAAATGCCATCAATAAAATGCACCTGTGTTCTTCGTCCATAACAGATGCCTGCCCATACCATAACCCCACCACCACCATGGGCCACTCGATCCACAACATTGACATCAGCAAAGCGCTCACCCACACAACGCCACAAACGCTGTCTGCCATCTGCCCTGAACAATGTAAACCGAGATTCATCCGTGAAGAGAACACCTCTCCAACGTGCCAGACGCCATCGAATGTGAGCATTTGCCCACTCAAGTCTGTTACGGCGACGATCTGGAGTTAGGTTAAGACCCTGATGAGGACGACAAGCATGCAGTTGAGCTTCCCTGAGACGGTTTCTGACAGTTTTTGCAGAAATTCTTTGGTTATGCAAACTAATTGTTTCAGCAGCTGTCTGAGTAGCTGGTCTCAGATGATCTTGGAAGTGAACCTGCTGGATGTGGAGGTCCTGGGCTGGTGTGGTTACACGTGGTCTGCGGTTGTGAGGCCGGTTGGATGTACTGCCATATTCTCTGAAACGCCTTTGGAGATGGCTTACGGTGGAGAAATGAACATTCAATGCCGAGCAACAGATCTGGTTGACATTCCTGCTGTCAGCATGCCAATTGCACGCTCCCTCAATGCTTGCGCCATCTGTGGCATTTTGCTGTGAGACAAAACTGCACATTTCAGAGTGGCCTTTTATTGTGGAGAGTCTAAGGTACACCTGTGCACTAATCATGGTGTCTGATGAGCATCTTGATGTGGCACACCTGTGAGGTGGGATGGATTGTCTCAGCAAAGCAGAAGTGCTCACTATCACACATTTAGACAGATTTGTGAACAATGTTTGAGAGAAATGGTAATATTGTGTATCTGGAATGAATTTTAGATCTTTGAGTCCATCTCATGACAAATGGGAGCAAAAACAAAAGTGTTGCGTTTATATTTTTGTTGAGTGCAGATCAGAGTGAGATCTACTCACTCACAAAATTCCATGCAAATATCTTCACTCGTTCTCGAGATATCTGGATTTATGTGGCAGAAATTCCCTAACTGAGAAAATCCGTCTCAAAGTTAGATGATTTCTTTTTTGGGGGGGGGGGGGGGGGGGGGCAGGGGTTTAGTTTTTTTTGACAAAGTATCATCAATTTACCTCCAGATATTGTCAATGTTCAGTTATTATGCCTTCAAAAGCCACCAGGAATGTAAACTGAGAAGTGATATTGAGAAAAAAAATGAACAATGATTTTTTTTTTTTTTTCATATTTTGGTGAATTTTAGGGTTACGCTTGACCTTAACCCATTCAAATCAGCCTCTGGAGAATGTGTCCATTTCCAGGAGATAGATTTACAAGGGTATGAGGAACACTTGGTCCGAGCAAGCGGAAAAAAGTTTCTTCTGCGACAAGCGCCTTGGCATCTGCAGGAACAGTCATGAATGCCTGAGAAATGAAAAGCAGAGAAGGGGCTGAGTATACAGGACATGATCAGCCAGGGCTCCTCTGTCAAATGAGCACAGAGCGCCTGTTCTCTGCCCCCCAGGTCAGATGTTTTTCTTCTTCTGTGAGGACCCCTGCCCTGGTTTACAGAGGGGAACAGCTGTATCCCATCTGCTGGTGGAACCCATGATTGTTTTACTGTGAAGAATTTTCAGTGCTGTCCACTGTAGAGTGGTGCTGAATCACTGCGCCTGAATCACAGCTGCTGTCCGAGGTTCTGAAGGGTGATCAGCTGTGGAAGGGGTTTGCGGGAGTCTGTGGGTATAGGGCCTGTTTATGGCAGAGTTTTTGTGTGCGTGCGTGCGTGCGTGTGTGTGTCCTAACTGGGCATTGTCTAACTGTCTGCTTGCAGTTATGAGGTTGATTGACAGCCCTTCTCAGCCTGGGCCAATTTGATTTTCTCAACATGGCAGCCGCCAGGACAGATCATTTGAGGAGGAAGTTCAGTTGGTGAAACTTCCAGGGG
Organism: Gymnothorax reevesii; assembly: GCA_029721435.1. Taxonomy (NCBI): domain Eukaryota; kingdom Metazoa; phylum Chordata; class Actinopteri; order Anguilliformes; family Muraenidae; genus Gymnothorax; species Gymnothorax reevesii. The sequence goes on from CM056583.1 coordinate 83,759,130, forward strand.
AATTCACTTTGCCTCTCCTAATCATAAATGTACCTCACTCACTGCTCTGGCCCTCTTCCCCATTTACTCTCCCACTGCCATAGTCATTTATATTAATGCTGTGTGTCCTTTTAGCCTAATTCTCTGCTCCAGAGCTCCATGATAGGGATTCTCAGAAGGTAACACCAGCTGGTTATAATGGTGCATTTAAGGGTAGAGGGTTGGTGGCTCCACAGTTAAAACAATACAGGCACAAATTCCATCAGTTTGATTTACGACAGATGCCTTTTTTTTTGCATACACACCGTATTCAAGTTCTTGGATGCAAATCTTCTCTGCCTTGGAACAGAATATGGTCCTGCGTGCGTGAGCCGGTATTTAGTTTTCTCTGTTTTCCCAGATACACAGCTCTGGCTCAGAGAAGACAAGGCTTGTGTTTGAGGCTTCACTGATGGGCAGCTGCTCTGAAGCCTTGAATGTGAAAGCAGGTGCATGTTGTTGCATGTGGTGCATGTTGTGCTTATGTGGGCTTTTCTTTCACCATATTGGTGTAATTATTTTAGAAACATAAATATTGCCAGTGCAAAACATCTATTGTAGGACCACTTACAATCTAGAGTTCATCACAACAATCTGAACCAACTTCCATAGAAACCAAAATATTGTATGAAATGAGCTACTTTAGATATGCCTCTATTGTAGACCTCTCCTGCCTCTGATCATTACGTACCAGAAGCAGTCCCATGAGAATGCTGGAGCATCATAATTAGGCAAAGGCCTTGCTGCTGACACAAAACATTTTCAGTGTTGCTGCAGTATTACTGTAATATCATAACAGTGACAGACCATTTCAGTTGCATTGTGAGAATGTGTTATATTGTGAGGCTTTCACACCTCAGGCGAGATTTAAGGCTCTAAATTCATTGACCAGGTGCAGACGCGGCGCAGGCTTGGCGAATGGGGGGAGCGCCGCGCCAACAAGGTGTATTCAAGCATATTTTGCAGTTTCGTGCCCGGCCCAGCCCGGTGCATGAAAGTGCTCCTTTATCCCGCCTCTGTCCCTCCTGCCGGCGCAAGTGGCAAAGAGGGAGGAGAGAGGGCATGAGTGGGTTTAACACAGCCGAGTCAAATCTTCACCAACCAAACGAGCTCCTCTCCTAAACTTTAAAATGTCGGAGTAAAGAAGTGTCTGTGCCTATGTCTGCATGATGTGTTAAAGTTGCATTTTATACTTAACTCAGCCGTGCGTTTTTTAATGGAGCTATGTACTGTATTTGTGGAAAATTGAAGAATCGATTGATTTTTTATTTTTTTTGCTTTTGCTTTTCCAGTGAGGCACGAGAGGAAATAAAGAAAAGCGTGTGGTATTGTAATCCTGACGCGCACCACGTGCACATGCCAAGCACTGCAGTAATAACAAATATTTGTGATGTGTACAGTGCCACTTGACTCTCTCTCTTTCTCTTTGATCTGACATGAGGACAATCGATATAGAGAATATAATTTACGTGCTGATTCAGAGAGTTAAATTAAATAGTGGTAGCTGTAATTATTTATTGCATTGAAATGTGCCAGACATTCTGGAAACCAGCCTGTGAGGTTTCGGTGACGTGTGTGCACTGTGTGCCGGTCAGCCGGCACACAAAGATTCATTTATCATTTTATGGTGAGATGGAAATGCCAAGCCAACCTGAGGAATGACCAGTTAAAAACGCTTGCATAAGTTTGTTTTATATATATATTTTTTTTATTTTTACTAGGCCTATTTTTAAAATGAGCGATGTATTCGGGCTCACATTTGTATTTCGCAGTGTGTAATTCACGCTCGGCTGTTCCGCTGCCACATTACTGGAAAGTGAAGAGCGCGAGCTGCTGACGCCGGGATTTTCTCCTTCTGTGAAATTAATGAGCGGCGGTTATGCAGCTTTTACTTCATATCCCTCGCTTTCTGGTAATCCTCAAAGCGGGGATAATAAATCAGAGCAAAAACAGCCCTGCTTGTGTTTTCCCCAGCTTGGATGTGTTTGGAATGACTATCGCCGTTTTGATTATTAACTCCGAGTGCAAAACGCACCAAAGTCTTGTCTCTGTTCCCTGCTGTTCGCGAGCCACTAGTTAAGTGCGCGTTATGCTGTGCCCTGTAAGTTGAGAGATGCTGTCCCAATATCTGCGCTGATATGCAGAATGCTAACGCAGCACTTTATTTCTAGCCTCGCTACTTTGTTTGCCTTAAAAACGTGACCCCTAACTAATTTGGCTGTAAGGAAACTGACAAACCGTACAGTGTTATTTAATTTGTTTCAGCGCTAATTGCCGGAGGAGGAAATGAGCCGAGTTGTAAAAAGGGATCTTTTGCGACCTGCCCTCTCATAATTAAAAAAATTAAAAAATTATATCGGCATATTTTTCTCAGATTGTCTCAGTGAGACTATTTTTCTCGGTCTCTCCATCCATTAGTCTCCCTGTCATGGTTGGCTGTGGACTGCAGCCAGACCAGCTTTCGCTGATCACGTTCTTAATTGCCTCATGCAACACTCAGCTCTGCTGTGCACTGGCGGGTTAGTTGACTGGGCTCCGCCCTGCAGGAGACCTATTTCAGGGAGGGGTCTTAGCTGATCAGCGCTTGACAATCATTCTTACCTAGACTGTTTAACAGTTTGCGCATTTTATTCTTCTCAGGTGGTTTTCCTGGTCTCTCTGGTAGCTGGGTAATTGGAGTCACGAAAGGCGCTGAACACGCTGCGTTCGTGACTTTCGGTTCCCAGTAAGTACTTTGTGTTCCACGACACGGAGGAGGTAGGGAGACCTAGGGTGCCTCTCAAAGCGTAGGCTGCATCCTTCGAAGGCTGCATTTTTAGGGATCGGCACGTAATTCCATCTGGCAGACTGACATGACCTCATTTCATCTCTGTTAAACAGGTTTGGTTTAAGTGAGTCGTCATTGATTTCCCTAACTGTAACCTAAACTCAAACCCCTAACTTAAACCTAGCCCCAAACCTAACTCTAACCCTAAATTTAACCAAATCCCTGACTCTGAATATTAGTTTGGTGGATGGAAGTGACGACCCCTAATAATGCAGCCTTCGGAGGATGCAGCCTATGCTTTGAGAAGCACCCCTTCTTTCTGAGTTTCCTTTGTCTTAGAATCCCCGCAGGGTTTTAGCCAGGGTTCTATAGTGCTTCTCTCTGCTGTTTAACTGAGCGTTTTCTTCCCTTAGTTTAGACTGCACCTGTGCTCTGTGCGGGGCAAGTATGTGAGGGTAGTTCTCTTTAGAGTTTGCACTGAAGGGCAGTATTTCTCTCGTCCAATTTCTGTGGGATGAGAGGATTTTGTTTTTATTTTCATGTAACCACTGATAGGCTCGTGGAAATGAGTCCTCCAGGCTTTTGTTTCTGTCTCCGTGGGAAATTTACTTTTTGAGGGTCTACCCTGGGAGGACTTATTCTAAGTTTTATTATCCCTTGCCTAATTAAGGTCTCACTAGAGATCCAGTGGCGTCTTGATCGATTCAAGTCGCTTTTGGAATCCTTCGGCATTTGTCTTAAGCGCACACACGCGCGGCTCACGCCGAACCACACTCCATCTCATCTGTCACCCCCTCATCCCTCAACCCCTGTCTCTCTCTCTGTTCCTCCCTCATCTTTCCTTTCTCTCCAACACTCCCTCCTTCTGTCTTGTCATCCATCCCTCTCACAGGCTCGCCCTGTGTCTCCTCTCTTCCAGTCTCACCCTCTATTGCTCTCTCTCTCCATCTCTCTCTCTTTCTCTGCTTCAGTGTATCAGGGCTCAATCTCTTTCTGACCGTCCATCTGTCTCTTTCAGTTTAATTTCAGCTTTATTCGCATGAGTGAACATTAGCAGCGTATTGTAAAAGCATAAGACTTTTGGCCGATTGTACCTGTCACTCCATGAGCGGCACATGACAAGGACACTGCATTCGTGCTATACATGGATATTACCCCTTTGGTTCAAAGAAACAAAGGTACTTCTGTTACAGGTTTAACAGAAACGGGTTTAATTCTTCACAGCTACTGTACAACAGCAGCAAAGTACTTGAGTGTTCCACTTGTACATATATATATATATTTTTTTTTTGCTGGAATGTGTTTATCGTTTTACAAAGACAAACATTTTGACCTTTTTCCATTAGCTCTTCAACCATACTCCCTTAATGAGAAATCTTAATTTGAAATGGTCCAATTCTTGCCTGTGGCCACATTGAAATTTGTCCTTAGAGACACTGATACCGTCTATTTGCTGATCCTTCAACCATTGAGTGTTTATATCACTCATTACTGTTCCTGGCATTTAGCTGTCATTATTTGTGCACTGTACCGCGTGTGCCAAAATGAAATGAATTTATTTAAGGGAGAGTTTTGATTTCATGTTGCAGAATTGGTGTTCGCGCGGCTACTTCAATAGGAGGCGTTAAGTGAAGCAGCACTTTAACTTTATTTGCTCACTGAGAGATGTTTGTGGTGTAATGAGCTTCCTACAGCAGTCAGGATGGCAGAAACCCTTCCCGTCTTCTGCAGCAGACTGAGGACTCACCTCCAGCATGTCTGCCCCGACTCTCTTTATCTGTCTTCTGTGTGTCTTTTTCAAAGTACTTTCCTGACTATAATCCTGTAGTTATAGCTGTAAACATGGAGTTTATCTGTACGGTGGTACTTATTGTAGTCTTGCTTGGCATTTACTGATTATAACTTCTGTACATTCTTGGTGATATTGCATTTTTCCAAACTCAGCACCTGTGTGAAGATTGGTTATTTGCATGGTAGATATTGCTTTTTTTCAAAGGTCTGCTTGGCGGACTCTGCACTGACTGACTGTAGATTCTGCATGTTCTTCATGATATTTTATGACATTACCACTCTCCATTATTGTGAGTTTGCTGAGTACTGAAGCTTCAGTGAGTGGATTTTGATGGAAGGTGATGCAATGTAACCTGACAGGAAGATGCTTATTCTGCTGAGGAGATTAAACTTAGCTCAACCCTCAAATGCAAAGAAATAACTTAAGAAGTCTGACCTGATCGCGCAATTGTGTTTCACCGCCAAGAACTTAAAATGCAATGTAGCCCTTCTCTCGTCTAAAATCTTTTTGCTGTTGGAGGTCTGTTAATCCCATGGGCCAAAGCCAACACTGCAGCAGAATTGGTGTGATAGTGATCCCATGTTTGTTCAGTGTAATTTAATTAGCCTGTCTTTGGTAAAGACCCATTGATGTATTCCCTCAGCTAGCATTAGCATTTTTGGACCCTGGTGCTCTGGTGGAACTGAATGAAAAAGCTGATAGTCCCTTATCTAATTATGATTATTATGATGTTCAAATTTTGATGGAACAATCTAGCAGCAGTTATAACCAAAAACACCACTGATGCCTGTGGCCCCTCTGGTTCCAGAAAGAGACCCCTAGAATGGGCACTTGCATATTTATTCTTGAACAAAGTGGGTTGTTCTTTACAGTAGTGAGTTCATGTTGACTGGGCACAGGGAAATAAATGGAGGGGAAAAGGATGAATGATCTGCGGGGGGATTTGGAGGGAAGTTCAGATAATGGCAATAGGTGGATTATGGGGAGCGACGGGTACAGATACAGGATGATGGGGGATGTGCAAAAAGTCCAGGTCTCTCGCCTCTGTCCCACTGCATGCTGGGATAGATCCAGCCTCCCCACTGTCCTGAGCAGGAGTAAGTGGGTTAGATTACAGATGAATGGAATAAGATGCATATGGATGAATTGTTATAGCTGCTGTGTCAGGGATCTAAACGAGCTCTTACCCACTGACTCTATCCCAGATTTTAAAGGTGTGTTTTTTTTCTTTACTGTTTATCTATGAAGTTCAGTTCAGCTGAGCTTGAGAGCCTTTTCAGCATTGTGTATGCAGATGAATGCATAGCTGAAGCTTTGCAGAAACATCACACACATTAAACTGCAAAACTGGAATACTTTGAAGCAATAAACTGCAGAAAATGATAGATATGAAAAAATACTTATCTCTAACCCTGACCTCTCCCTCCATCCCTCTCTCCTCTTACAGCAGATCTGTCCTGCTCTCTTTATTTTATTCTATTTATCCCTCACTCTTTCCATCTCACACTCTGTACACAATATACTGTAAATGACAGTCCACCCCACATGACCCCATCCTGCCCACTCTGGGATGGAGAAAGGTTTTGACTGTCCAAACGGGATACTACCCAGGAGAATTCTGGGAAGATTCCCTTCCCTCCAAATTGTCCGTCAGATCTTTCCACACCCCTGAGTGTCCTGAAGCCCTGTTGCCACTTCCCACATAAAGGGAGAACAAATGAAAGTTTGGTAAATGACTCCTGATAACATAATTTGGAAAATCTATTATCCTTTTCATTACAAAATGTGTTTGGCTTCTTCTCCTGATTAGTCAAGTTATTCCAAGCACTTAGGAATTTTAACGTTTAAATGTTTCCGTGGTCTAATTCCTGAAAATTTGTTTTAAAGTGTATTGTGACTACAACAGCAACTGTATACAAGAAATCCATCCCGTAAAATGTTTACTGAAATTAACATGAATCTGTATTGCACAAATGAAGGAGGTGGCCTCGCGTTAAACCCTGAGTGATATGCTGTAGATTGGCAGCCTCCATCTGAGTGTCTAAGAGCCCATTAGACAAAGACTTTTAATGTCTGCAAGTACCTCAGACTTTTCTTTTCTTTTTCATTTTCTGCACATTTGGGTGCGGACAGCGTTGCAAGTCGTACGCTTTGATGCCCTCGGTGTGCACTTACCAGTCTTCCATTTCTTGGCTTGAGAAGAGATTGTTTATCACCATGGAGACCATGTACACTGCTTTCGTTCCTTTGGACACCCTGAGCCGTTTTGTTCTTCAGTATGATGGCCTAGACCAGCCCATCTGGCAAGGTGTGATTGGTGAGTTGCACTTTGAAAGGACACGCCCCTTGATTTTCCTCCTCGATTCCCTGTTTGAAATTCCCAGTCAATCATTCTGGTGCTTCATCCTGCACCGTCAACCGGGCGCAGTGCAGGCGAGGGCCTGTTATCCTCTGAACCATGGCATGTGGAGTCTGGCCTCTAATTACACCAGAGTCAATTCCAGTTCTCACTGACACATGAATTTGAGCAGATGCTGAGGGCCTGATCAACCAGGAGAGGTCGCTAGCGCGCGACAAGACTCCCTTATCCTCTCTCACCAAGCCCTGTCGTCTCTTCACAATTCCCAAACCAGTTACGCAGTATCATGCAGGCCTGTTCAGCAACTAAGACCAGACTATGGACCCCATCAGTGCACCAGAACAGAGCCCTAAAAGATACTAGGCCGTAGAGCACATTCCTGCACTAGAACAGAGCCTTACTGGATGTCAGACCGTAGGGCCCATCCCTACACTGGAGCAGAGCCTTGACTGACACCAGATATTAAAGCACATCCTGACACTCAAACAGATGCCAAACTGTAGGGTCCATCCCTGCACTAGAATGAAGCTTCAAAAGACACCAGACTGTAGAGCCCATCTGTCTGTTACACCAGAACTTGAGTGAGAGTTGCTGTCCTTGAACTCTTACTTTGACAGAGCTGTGTTATGTAGAGCCATGTTCTGGTTAAATATAGTACCTCTGGCTTAAGTGAAATGTTTCCCTCTAGGGCGGACTAGTTCTTATTACTTCCTGTGCCTTCGCAGGAAGTAGAGTCTTTGAAAGTTTCGCAGATCAAAGGTTGAGTCACAGAGACTCTTTCCTCTCAGACACCGAGTGCTTTGCCCTGGAAGCGCAGCCTAATGATACCTAAAACCCTGAAATCCTCTCGACAGAAATCCAGTTCATGCATGTCCTCTTGTCACGTGGAGTAAACTGATTTCAGCAATTCAACCGTCGAAGTTGTGAGGAAGAACTTTTTTTAAGAAAAGGTTCTGAACCTTGGTGTATCCTGAGATGGAAAAAGCATAAACACAGTTCTACTTCAGCCATTTGCTTTCACTCTTGTTCTTCTGTTTTATTTAAGATTTGTGTCCTGTGCTGTAATTAACCAGCCCAGCCCTCCCTGCCCCTCCCCCTCCCAAGCAGAGTGTCTCCCAGCAGAAAGTTGGTTAAGAGCTCCTCAGTTGCACTGTAAATTCTGCTAATAAAAAGGTGAAATGACTTTAAGTCTGGACCTGTTCTCCACAAATAATCACAAGCGGTCTTCACTGCCCTCCTACAGTAAACACAGCAGTTTGTTTTTACCAGGGTACCATGAATCCCTTGGCCCTCCTACTTCTCTTTTCTTCTAAATGCAGAATTTGCCTTCACTGGGGCTCCTGGCACTAAGGTGCCAGTGTCGCTGCTGCCCACTTCGAACAACCATAACAGTTTGCCATTACTGTTGCTACTGGCCCTGGGATTCAGCCAATATCTCGCCGTGGTGCGTCATTCCTCAAAGGCGAACCTTCATATCTCTCTCTCACTCACTCACTTCCCATGTCTTCAAAATCCACCCTATAAGGGCTGCAGCCATTAGACGGGGCTACGGACGGTCCCGCTCAGCCCTCCTCATCCTGATCAGATAGCCTCACAGTCTCTGACATTATCAAAAAAGGGCACTCCAGTGCCCCGTCTATCATGTGTTTACATGCCATCTAATCTGGCCCTCTGTTATACACCGTCAATGTCCGGTCCATAACACCACACCAGTTCAGTCCGGTCAGGTCCCCACGCGCTGCTCCGCCTACACCATCAACAACATCCAGCCTATGGTACTGCCCCAAACCAACACCAGCGTTCTCCAGTGTAATCAATCACCGTCAATAGCAGGTCTATAGCACCACCTCAGTCTCATGCTCTATTCAGGACCGCCCCATGATACTGTCTCATTGACCACATTTGTAATCACAAACATTTACCCTGAGCCAGTCAGAGGAGCATCGGTTTCCTCCTTACAAGCCTGGTTTCTCCCAAGGATTCTGCTAATCTGTACCTCACAGGGAGTGTTTCCTTGGAACAATAGATTTCCATGTATCTCGGCACTCAGTCTTTTTCTGTATGTCATAAAATGAGAACATAAGTGCGGTGAAGGCGCATGATGTAGCCCAATTGCAATAGAAATTGGCTGTTTTGCAGTCCTGTTCTTTCCAACAAACATTACGAATTACGGAGATATATAGTGCTATTAATAACAGCCCTTTCTTTATTTCCTGTGTTTGATCTGTGTTTTACTACCTCAGTCTGTGTGAAATCCGCATGCAGCAATCAGTACCTCCAGCAGCCAGATACTGAAAGCCAGTGTCAAGCTCCTTGAGGTTCCTTTTAAGGAAGCGGGTCAGGGGAGTGCATTTTTATTCAAAAAAAGTCAATCAAAGTGCAATTTCCTTTTTCCGTTCATCACTGCAGTCTGTGGAGCGCAGTTACACCGGTCCTGCGGGTGTCTGGATCAGGAGTGAGGGGAGGTGAAGAGGTCACCTGCTTCTACGGCCTGCGTGTGTTCTGATGTGAGGAGGTGACTGTGGGTAAAGGGATATTGCTGCCGGATTATGTTAGCTTTAGTGAGGGCTTAGCATGTTCCCTCCTGAAAACTGAAGCTTTGATATTCTCACGGCGAATCCTGCTGCCTCCACTGCCACAGCCATGTTCTCAAAGCACTGTGGGAGGGATTATGGAATACTCTCAAACCAGGACCTTTCACTTTTGGGGGGAAAAAAAAAATTTAATTATAGGAAAAAAGTTATGCATGTGTTTTACAGTAGATTTGAATCTTAGCACTCAGAAGACTAGTGGAGCAGGGAATTCATCCCCGTCTCCTTAATGGAATTTATTAATAAAAAATGTTCATGCTTAAATTTTTATATGTTCTCATTCAGAAACCAAAGTCTTAAACTAAGAATTTAAAAACTTCATGACATTGGCCCATACCCATGTGCTTTGGGTTTAATACATTAATATTCTTTAATGTTTGAAAATGTGGGGAGACTCGAATACTTGAGTTTGCGTCAGACGCCAGTGCGACTCCACTAGCATCTGCTGAGTCTGTCACGTATTACAGGTGCTGCCGGCTTGCATTAGCGCCCTTATATTTCATACTTATTGAGGATGTCTCCATGACTGCATGTAATTTCTACCTTTTCATAACCGCCTCTAATTAACAGAGAGCTGCAGCAACTGGAGTACAAACAAGGTATCTGTTTTTGAATGATTAAGGAAAATAAAAATTTGTATCAGTTTTAAACTTTATCAATGTTCCGGCTTCCTGATGGTCATTAAATTTGCTTCTCATTCTTTCTAGAAGTGGTATTATTTCATGCCTGCCGTACGCCTCGTGATCCTAGAGCACGTGTGTCAAACTGGTGCCATGGAGAGCCAAGAGGCTGCAGGTTTTCATCCCAACAAAAGCCTCCACCTGGTGATCTCACTGATTATCTCCCCTTCAAGCAGAGAGAAGGGATTTCATTAGTGAAATCACCTGGTGGGGTTTCTGCTCAGAATGGAAACCTGCAGCCTCGGAGCCCTCCATGGCACCAGATTGACACCCTGTCCTAGAGTGTTCTAGAACGTGTCTCTGTGATGGCCACAGCCACACAGGGTAACATCAGCCCTCAGCCTCCTCAAACACATTAATTTATTTTAGTGTATTAGTTTGCTGCACACTTTCATTTGTAGTCACATGTACAATCATATTTAAATAGCTCAAACAAAACACTTGATTTATTTGCTTTATTTAGTTTAGTTACTTTAGCCTTACATTGTTTTATATGGGTGCACACATTTTAACACTGTAAGGTTATGCAATTTCATTGACACAGGTTTCTCTGTCTGAAGTTACCTGAGCGTTGGGGGCGGTCCCTTCCTGTTTAGGCAAAGACATGGCTGAGGAGACTTAAGTCCTGATGCCTGCATATTAGGCCGTACCAAGTCCGCGTGTGTCAGCGGGGGATTTCTGACCTTAGTTGCTTCTGCTTTGTATTGTGTTTAGAGTCTATGTATTTAGTCTACCCTCCTTTTTGTGTCTTTGGTTTGGCCAAACCGGTATAAATGTTCCGCTTTTGGTTCATTGCGTTTGGTCAGATTTTGTTCAGTTACAAGTCTTGTCAAATGGGTGTTATTTAGGTTATTTTTTGTTGACCTCTTTTATTAGGCTTAGTTTTGGCCTTTGTCGATTTTGATTGTGTTTTGGGTAAATAAAACCCTTCTTTTTGAACAAACTCCCTGCTGTCCTCACGCCTCACTGATTGGACTGTTACAGTCTCCTTTGGCTTTTTTACCCTTCATTTTACCAGAGAAAGTTTCATTGAGAAAATGTTTCTCTTTTTCAAGGACACTCTGGGGGGGAAAATGCCCAACAGAAGATGTGTAAGAAAGGAGGGATAAGGTGAAACAGAAAGGCCTGAGTGCCATTTTGGGGCTAAGGGCCTTGCTCAACGGCCCAATGAAAAGGTTCCACCCAACTTCATCTTTTCAGATCAAGTTCCATCAGAGACTTGAACCAGCAAGTCTTTTGTTATCAGTCAAGCAACTTACCACTGGACCCCCCTGTTAGAGTGACAGGAGATGGACCATCGCCATGGATACAGGCCACAGTGGCCAGCTTAGACACAGGCAGACAGGCTCCCTTGAGGGATGGTTGGGATTTGAGGGTGCAGTTCTGAGCTCCATCATGTGGTCAGTGGATCCTTCACCTTAGAAGAGGGCTGAGAAGAGACTGAGACGTTTGGGGAAAGGATTTTGACTGTGTTTACAACAACACTGTCGGGAGGTTAGCCTGCATCGAAGCCACATTGTTCCTTTTGTGCAAACAGCAGAGGTTTGAAGTGTCACACTACTGTTTGATTAGCTTTGGGCTACTTCTCATTATGGAAAATTTTCAATGCTCTGGTGATCGCAGACAGATGAACTGTAGTTGAAATTTGAATGTAAGACAGCCAATGTGGAAGTGGTCATGACCGGTCCCTGGGATCTCTTTATGAACAATTCTGTTGCAGAAACAGGCTGTATGGCTAAAAGAGGAGGTAAAGGAACCAGGTTCTGTGGTGTTCTACTAAACAAGGATAAAATGTCACCAGGGGCTGTATGCATGACGCCAGGATAAGCGACTAATCCGGAGGATAGAGACTATCCCCCGGATAGTGAGGTAAAAGTGGTGTGCTTGTAGAGGGAATAACACTATTCGCGGTCCTTATCTGGGGATAAAGTTATGCCCAGTTTCAACTGGGGATAGTGGCTTTACTCCACGGATTCCGCTGGTCTTGCTGCCTGTGTAGTACAGCTGCTTTCAAGTGTAGTACACTTATCTTTCAGTTCTGAAATGGTGCGTTCTGCACTGCCGCACGAATTCACCCTTGCAGCAATTTGGGTCCGAATTTCTGTCTTAATTTCATTCATTACAGCAGATGTATTAGCTGTAAACAGCACTGTATGTTCCACAGAGATTTCCTCCAAAAGAATACAGATTTCGGTGTCAAAAGTTACTTCACTGCTGTCGCTTCGGTTGTGAAACAACTGACGCCTGCTGCCTTGTACGTTGCAGAAAATAGATATTTGTTGTACGCCTATAAAACGAGACTTGTGTTGTTGTGCAAGTGTGTCACAAGGAATCCCATACAGACACGCGCAGAACGCAAAAAACACAGCGAGTCCCCCTTTCCAAAAATAGCACTCGCGTGTAAACCTGGGATAGCTATTCCCTACCCTTGACTCCTGCATACGGAGAGCACGCGGCAGTTATCGCTCTGGTAGTAATCTGATGGATAGGCGTTATCTGGGGGTAAAGCTATCCCTCCGCCATGCATACGGCCCATGGAGAGCACGCGGCAGTTATCCCTCGGATAGTAATCCGGAGGATAGGCGTTATCTGGGGGTAATTAGAGTGGTAGTTCTGGCTATGAATTAACAAAAAAAAAAAAACATCCTCCAATTTCAGAATGGAGCTATTTGGCAGGAGAATTCTATCTTAACTCAAAGCAAAAACATGGCTTCAATAATTGACATGTTGTAGGCTGTCCATAACTTAATCGAGAGATACAATTTTGTTTATGCAGCATAAGTATACTGTTGGATTTAAGTTTAACAGTGCCAGTCTGGTCCAAAGTTTTTGGTCCTACTGCACTGAGATGAACGACAGTATAAGGGACACGCAACAGCTGGAACTCTTACCTGGAGTATGTGAATATAATGCAGAATTAAGCTGCTTCACCCACCATGAAAACATTATGATTTGTGTATAAAGGTGGGTCCCTATAGGAGTGCTGCACTTTAGAGCTGAAAACCCATAGGCTAAACCCTGAAAAGATTACACACTGGCTGCTGTTCCTGAGGTGTGTTAATTCCGCAGCCTCACTTTTCAGGCTAATAAAATTTGAACTTAAACTTCTCAGTCCCAAAGCCACACAGCACCCCTAAGGTAAGGTATGGAGATTACCTAAAGAATATAGTCAGCGGATTTTATTATCATACTTTTTCCTCACTGAAGTCCAGTGCTCTCCAGTGTAAGTCCAGAGTACTCAGTCCTGCTGTAAAGTTAATTTTACTGATGCCTTCAGAGGACACTGTGCCTTGGGGAGCCTTGACTATACATCTATTCAGCATCTAAAACATGCCTGCTCCTGATCAGGATACCATAGGGGCTGGAGTTGATCAATATTAATGGGCTGTGTAGAGAAATGGTTTCTCTAGGTTATCTCGAAATGGCCGTAGTGGGTGCAGTCTGTCATTTCGACCATTTACTTGCACGTCTCTGATGCAACTAATCATTCTCACCTCTACCCATTGGCTTCATGCAATCAGACCAGCTTTCCCGGGATTCCCACAGACCCCATCAACACCTACTTTCACTAAGTAACCCTCTCAGTGATGTAAGACATCAAAGTCAGGTGCTGTTGAAAACCTATCCCCTGCGGGAGCTCTTTTAAACAAGTCGCCACATGATAGGTTTTCGACAGCTCGGGATAACTACATTTTTAATTCCTTGAAAGTGTATTCAGCGCTCAAAGGGTTAAAACAGTCATCTGCTGGCAGTATTATGGTTAACAGGAAGCAGTAAAATTTTCACGACAGATTAAGGGCTGAAGATTGTGTTCGTTCCGGGAATGAATGTGCGCAAGTGTTTTGCATGAAGGCCCACGTTTGCTCGACTGCTGTTCAGAACATCAGTATTCCAGTCTCCTCTGTGAGCAGGAGAACAGAGATACATGCAGGAACAGATCTCTCCCTCTCGTCTCCTTCAGCGTTTGACTCCTCCCTTCGGGGGAGGTGCAGATAGAATCAGAATAGTTGCCGTGGAGCAGATCAGCAGAACCGAGGTCGATGCGCCATACGTATTATCACATCTGGGATCTCCATTGATTTGGCACTGCCAAGATTGCCAGGGTACACAAACGGTCGGAATCTTTGGGTATACCCAATCCCCCCCACTGTCTCAACATGAGGCCAATTTAATCTCACTCTAATAAGGAACTGTGGAGCTGTAACATCGGCCAACAACCTTTTCCAATTTTGCATTTGTTGGCGCTGCGGACGTGATGAACGCTCACTTTTAGCTACCGTCTCATCTATGGGCGATTCAGCAGAATACCACTGTAAAGCGCTAAATAGAGTTACAGTTATTGCATTTCACGGAATACAAGCAAATGGCATTGGACATCTATATGCATAATGGTGAACTACTTAAGTTTGCGTTGAAATGGTTTTTAATATTCCCCAGACAAACTGCTGCTATCGCTCTGTGGAAGTCCTGCCAAGGAACAGAATTGAATTGCAAGATTAGGAAGAGAAACAGAAGAGATGACTGAGCAAGAAATGGGTGCCATGTCGTTCACACACACACCCCCCCCCCCCCCGCGTCCCCCCATGTCTGCTGCAGTCTTGCTTCGACCTAACCACAGTCGATCATTTTCCACCATGTCCTTCTCTGAGGCCTGATTGATTGTCGCCAGCCTTTTTTTTTTTTTAATTCTAAGGAGCACTTAGCAGACCGCTGTGATGGCGTTTGGCATAGTGGAGTTTTGCTTTAACAATCCGCTGATGATTTTTGAGCAATAATTAGTATGGTAATTTAGGCCTCAAAAGCCTGGGTTAGAGACTTTATGTCGCTGCTGGCTGAATCCTGCTGGGTGCTGGAGCACAGCGGGGGGCTCTCAGGGGGGCGGGGGTGTAGCTCGGTTTATTGACTGACGATCGCAGGGAATTTGCTCACCGGTTTAAAGTGGGTTTATAGCACTTTCTATCAACCTGTCAGCTGAGCTTAAAGGGTGTGCAATTAAGCCTGTGATTAGCTCTGTTACTTAATCAGGAGCCCGAGGAGGTGGAATCACAGTCTACCAGCATCATACGAATTCAACAGGACCTCTACGAGACCAAGCCGCAAACCAGGGCTGGGGTTTCGGCGACAGCCCTATTAATATGGAGGAACCCAATCGGCTCAAACACACAGCCCCCGCCACCCCCCACCCCCCCAATTCTGGAAATGCCCACCCCCCAAGATGGGAATCCACAAATTCGGCAGTCCAGTTTACTATTCGTGTTGAAGCACACAGTCAGGACCTCGTATATCAGACCTCAGAGGGAATGGGGGGGATGAGAGTTTGAGAGGGGGGTACAACAGAACTATTGAACTAATGATCATATTCACACCCTACAGATTCCAATTAGTCAACCTGTATACCAACAAAAGAAAAAATATTTGCGTTATTTAAAATTTTTAAAGCTCTTTGTGGTGGGGGGGGGGAGTCTATGACTTGATTAAATCAATGCAAGCAATAGGAAATGTGGAGTAGAGATCTTTTACTGCCAGTTTTTTTTTTTCTCTCCACTGAGGAGGAGCTGGGCAGGGATGTAACTTGTCTGCTACTCTATTTAATATCAAGGTAAATGAGTTAATGTCAGCAGTGCTGCTGGAGCTGTCGGTGACTGCTGGCTTAACGCTCAATAAGATGAAAGTTCAATTCCTTCTCCATACTGATGACCTGGTGCTGCTGTCACCCCCAGAGCCAGGGCTACAGCATCATCTGGACCTGTTAAAGCAGTACTGCCAGAACTGGGCCTTTACAGTCAGCATCAACTAATCCGGGGCAATGATCACTGGTAAACTGGTGACTGATACATGGTCGTTTGAGGAAACGCACCCTTAGACTGGAAATGATTGAAAATCTGTGCCTGTGGGAACTTTTGTCTGGCAGTGACTGTGCTGAGGAATGACCTGCAGGGCCCTCTCGTCAGGAGGCCTGGGACTCTAGCAATGACTGAGGAAAATAATCACTCAGTTTAATTTGGCAGTGATGAGGGTCAGACTGTCTGTGTCGATAAACAGTGGTGGGATTGTGGTACTGAGCCACTGAGCAGATATGAAGTCATAGCAGAGGCCGAATAACTGGGGAAGAAATAGTGAAAGTGGCAAATCAAACAGGAGAGAGCAGAGACGGGCCGGTGGGATATGTCATCTACTGATGACTCTTGTTTGGAGTAGAGAGGTGCGCCGCGGCGGCGGTTCAGCCGAGCAGGATGGAGGAGTAGTACTCTATCTACAGGAACTCCTGTGGTCCTGCTGTCTGTGTTAATCTACAGTCAGGGGGTGTGACCGAGATGTCAGCTGGTGTTTCCCCCTCGTGACCTCCCCCCCCCATTTTAGCCCTGATTAATCATCATCAGGTTTCTGCCACTTTGAAGCAGAACAGAACCAGAATATGGGGATTACGCTGTGCCAGTGTGAGACTGGGTGTGTGCATGCACCATACCTGCCGACATTTGAGAGTAAGCGGTAAATCACACAAGCCCTATGATTAGCCCCAAGTGTGAAAGATTAAGGCCCAGAGCCAAAGTCACTGATCTCCAACTCTGTAACTGCTTGTCCTTAATGGCACCAGCTCATGTCTCTGAATAAGAACAAGATTCTATCCACATAGATTGATCTCTCACTGGGAATTAATTTGAGAACAAATGTCTAAGATATTATTGCAGAACTGCAATTCGGCCAAATCTTTATCTGTAATAAATCTTGCAGAAGTTTTTGGCAGGTTTCTAGCTCAGTAGAGGATGGGTTGAATGGTACCATATGCCTCAGAGTGGACTCCCATCTCCTTAAAATAATTCATGAGGGAGCTACTTCTCTGGCAGGTCTGTGATACTTTAATAGAATTGTGCTTTTGTCAAACTTCCGATAAAACTTTTTGCTAGTTTTTGGTTATGTGTTGGCACACTCTTAACAGGGTGAAAAATATGACTCATTGGGCAAAGAGAACTCCCATCACTTCAGAATAATTTGAAAGAAATTCCCTTAAAAATATTGCAGTTATTTTTCAGCTGTATTCGCACATACGTTCCCTTATGCGTAACACATGTAAGGTTGTTTTAAGACGTGATCTTTCTGTGGATCCTCTGCCTAATCTTGTCTGCTTTATAGACTTTCAGAAGTCAGAATTCTGGAGCATAAATGTATGTTACTGTGCACTTTTATTGGCCGAAGCTGTGTGAAATCACTTCACACCCAGGCGGCACAGAACTTTATTATGATTTCTGCAGCAAGGTTGTGAGGATATAGATTGTGTTGAGAGTAACATTTTTATAACATTTATTCCCTCACACCTCACCGTGTTCCAGAACAACAAACATATATTTGGGGAACCTGCAGCATATTTTCATAACTTCATACAGTCTCTAGGAAATTACTTTTTTGTTATGAAAACTTTACTTGAACTTTACACCATTCTGCATTCATAACCCTGTCCTATCCTCAACAGAAAACCCTCCAGTCATCATGGTAGTTGGTATATGACAGCTTGTGGAAATTTCCAGAATTCTCCCATCATGTATACGTCAAATTTAACAAGGAACTGAATCTGGAGATGACTCTGTAAGGATATTCTGTGTCTGTGGCGTGTTCCTTCATGAGTGTCTTGAAGCTGCGGGTTTATTGCTGACTTGATGCTGATGAGAGTCCAGCAGATGCCTGTTTACAGCCATGATGGGCTCTTTACTATAAACCCAACCAGGCTGACCAGGCTCTATAAAAGATCTTGAGATCGATTAATACACCTTATCTCAAAGCGAAAGGAGAATTTAGATCCTGTCAGCCAGAGATAACAGGAGGTAAGAGGGAGATGACAGCAGAGAGAGAGAGAGAGAGAGGGATTAAAAGAGGAAAAGAGCCATGCTGGAGGGTGAGGGTGGGGGGCGATGGGGCCACTGTAGTTGGGGTGTCTAATATCCCCCGGACTGTAGGCTACCAGTCAGAGGGTCTGGGCCTGAGGTCTGGACTGTGATGTCAGCGAGAGACGGGGAGTGGAGAGAAGAGTAAAGGAGTGACAGAGAGGGAGATAGAGAGGGAGAGAATGTATGTGGAGAAGAGATGGAGTAAGGGGGGAGAGATGCAGACAGATGGAGTGAGAGTGGGAGAGAGTGACGGAGCGATGCGGTGAGAGTCTGTAAGAGAAAATGTGGGGAGAGATGTAGAGATTTATGGGCTTTTTCCAGCTTTGAGGTTTTACAGATATGATTTATGTCCCTATTAATCTGTAAAAATGTACGAGCAGGAAAAGGTGTGAGTTTGGGGGTGGGGTGCAGGTGGGGGTGTTGGTGAGAGAGAGTCTGCTGGAGTATCTGTAAGGGTTTTGTCAGCAGTGGTACATTCTCAACTCAGGACAATGGCAGAGATCTGAGACACACAGATGGGGTCCCTGTGCCTGTGTCATGAAGCAGGGTTATAGTCAGCTGGATATAACCGCGCTGCTGGTGCAAAACTGAGGAACGTTCCTGCCTCATCATTCCATTGAGCCACAAATGATTACAACTCGGATCGTGTGTGTGTGTGTGCGATCACTGTGCTCTCTGTACGCTGGCTATTGGTGTTGTGGGTAAACTTGAGTTGAACTTTGTAAATTATTAAATTGGAATTTTTCAGGTAATATTTATTTAAGCTCCCCTTCAGGACAATTGTGGCCTACACTTCGAAGTAATTTTTTCTCATCTATCTCAGGCCTAAAGCCAGAGAGGGTCATGTGTTTGTGCGTGTGTGTTTGCGGGTGTGTTGAAAAATGTTTGTTTGTGTATATGTGTGTGTGTATGTGAATGTGTGTGTGCGTGCTTTAGCTCTGTTATGAACTGCAGCATGTCAGGAGTTTATCTAGATGATTTGCTTAAGGGCAGAATTGATTTTACAGAAAAGGGAAAATTACCCCCTCAGTCATTTACACACCGGATCATCAACACATACAATGTGTGAGTAGTTGTACAGACACACACTCTCTCACTCACACACACTCACTCACACACTCATTCACACACACACACACACACACCGTGAGCACTATCAGTTTGAACACGTGTATCTTTACTGGTGTTTTCCATGGGATTAGAGGTGAACAGTTCTATATTGCATGCTAAAACTGCTCAGGAGTGTAAACTTAGTTCACTTGTTCTGGGGAATGCCAGCGATCGAAGAGTCTTTTCACTGTTACAGAAAAGTTTTTTCTTTTCTTTCCACTGTTTTTTTAACCTTGTTTTTAATCTGTGGTACAGAGTTCACAGTGAACAAATAAGAAGTACAGAACTGAATGGCGGAGATAGCGGTGTTTAAACCCGGCGAGGTAAAGATGTCAGAACTATAGCTGCCAAATTCTGCTCCTGCTTCTTCAGGTCGTGATGAATACAGGAATGGAATTTCATTGTCCTCATTATCACTGAACAATCACCATGTGTGTGTAAATTGGGCAGATGTTCGCTCAGATTGTGTCTTACCCTCTCTGTCTTTCTCACTCTTGCTAAGATTTACGTACTTTATTTTCTAAAATGTGCCTGTAATAACTAAAGATATCATGTCTGTGAAGGCGCGGTAGTCTGATTCAGTTATTTAAGAGTAATGTTTTAGTTGTAGGAGAGGCGAAAGTTCCTCCCTGCTTGTTCATTACGCAGGCTTGTATTTAACCCTGTTGCTTATTGGGACTGAAGGGATATTTCTGCTTTTGGGGGGGGGGGGGGCGGGGTTATTGCTCATATTGTATTAAATCCATCCGAGTGTATGAGAGCCACAGCTCCTGACAGGTCATTTATAAATATAGGGTTTTAAATTATTCCTCTGCAGCCTTTCCATTATGGATTTAGGCACAGATGTGACTCCTGGGTAATTCATCTGTGCATCTGTGATTCCCCCTGAAATGACCTGCGACGACCTGAAACTGGCGGAAAGTGCTGGAACACCAGGCCTGCTCATGTTCAGGTGGCTTTCGCATGTGAAAGTTCACAGTGGAGTTGCAAGTAGACTGAGCACGTGTATTGCAAATCTATCCACTTCCTGTTTGTTGCTGAAACATCTCCATCCTGGACTCATCTTTTAATTATATTGGTTCGATAGTCCTTTTCCTATTGTCAATTACTGAGGTTTTTATTTGTTTGTCACAGAGCTACAGTTTGTACAACTGTGACCACAAATAAATAAATTAGTGCTTTAGTGGCATTCTATGTCTGAGGTATGTCATAAAAGGCTTTGAGGTGGTTTGTGTTGGGTTTTTTCAGTTTTTTAAATGAATTTATTTTATTATTATTTGTATTGGCTTATGAGCCCCTCTCTTGTAGCACATGCTGTGCTCACTCGAGGTATTTAGATTCAGTTCTTCATGGGGGTTTATTTTTGACTCGCTGGCTGTACTCTAATATGATTCTATGGTGTTTCGCAGTAGTTTCTCTTGAGGAAATAAATGAATAATAATTATTATTTAGTTGGTTTAGTTGGATTCTTTCAATGTAGACTATTTCATAATTTTTTGCAGGTTATTTTGGATTCTGTCAACTAATTTATGAGAAGCCCTTGTGGTCATTTATGTTGAATTCTGCTGTGGTATTTAATGACATGTTTTGTGTTTTATGTTCGGTGCTCTTGATACGTTTCATAAAAATTCCGAGTGGAGTTTTATTTTGGGTTCTGTAGAGGTATTAAATGAGTTCTTAGCGCTTTTTTATGTTGCGATATTAGAGGGAAACAGTGGAACCGCCCTTATGATGTTATCGATGGCATATTCACTCCCGGGCTAATTCACAATATATGCGATGATCGGGCTGATCGGCTGTTTCGGAGACCTGAGGCGCAAAACATATTTGATACAGAAGTGAGATGAGAGAGGTGCTATAAAGGAAATGTCCCTGTCGCCCTGAGGGAGAAAGGGCTCCGCTATGGAGAGTCAGTCACTTTGTCAGCAGACATTTTCAACTCATGAAACATTCAGTTCTCCAGAGAAGAAATGCAGATCTATAACATGATGCTCATGCAAGGTTCACATTTGCTAGCACTAAAAAAAATTGAATGAATTAAGCAAAAAGAAACTGCATGATTCCTGAAGGAAATATCTTTTCTTTGGAATCGCACTCCTTCCATTGAGGGATTCTGTGTATCAATGTGCAGGGCGTCTGATTTGCAGACGGTGTGGCTGATGAACCAGTGTCATGCAGAGCATGTGTTCTTGTTTTAATAAGAAAAGGTCTAGATATTGTTTGTACTGTTCTCTGCGCACGCACGTGTGCACACACACAGACACACATACACACACACGCACAACTCCACACAAACACACGCGCACGCACACACAACTCCTCGCACATGAGCACACACCCTCACATACATGCTCAATTTTAGTAAGTCAGTCCCTCAGAGAGGTTACATCATCATACACAGCAGCTGATTGCGTGAGCGTTTGCTCTAACAGAAGTTTGTTATTGCTGCGTGAGCTGACTTACCCTTCTGAGTTCTGCTCATGCGCTTGCTCCATTAATTAATTCCCAACACAAATGCTCCTCTTGGCAGTCTGTGATCGGCTCTGTAAGTGTTTTGTTTTTATTATGTTTAATATTTATGGTGGTGTGTGTCCTTATCCTCAAGGGCTGTGTAATGTGTACCAGCCTCAGCAGTACTGCCTCCTGTCCCTGCTAATGCTGTGTAATCACTGAACAGAGAGTTTACTGTGGCAGCCTCTATGGAAACTATTCTCTACTGCAATGCAATTATTGCCATTAATTGGCCAGACTGTTCTCACTCCTGACGCCCAGGTAAAGCGAGAATGTAAAACCTACAGTTCTCAGTGCTGAAGGGCTGTGGTTTGGGGAACAGGGCTCTAGGGCATTTGATTGGGCCTCAGGAGGATGGAGATGAAAGCCCCGGTGTAGCCCCTGTAGGATCAGTGCAGCTGTTTGACCCTTCAAATGTGCTGAACCGCACGCTGGTCTGATCAACTGTTGCATACTCTAGACAGCAGAATCATGTAACCCCATAAAACCTGGGGACCCATAAATGGGTTTGGAAAGAGCAGCTTCTGTATTCATACTTGTGGAACATCGATCAAATTGAAAATACCAGTGTGGATCTCAAGATTTCAAACGATCCCAAGGATATCCTGCTGAATCAAAGGAAAATCGGTGAGGAAAGAAGTGCAAAATCTTCACATACACACACACACACACACACACACACACACACACACACACACACATACACACACGCGCGCGCACACACACACACACACACAGGCACACACACACACGCACACACACACACGCACACAGACAAGCACACTTACCCACTTATCCTCCCTGATAGAGACACTACCACACGACTCAAACTTAGTGTACACACACATCATTACCTCGAAGAACTGGCCTCCCCATTTCTCCTCTCCTGACCCAGACACCACCCTGCTGTCCTCACAGAACTAACCTCCCCATTTCTCCTCTCCTGACCCAGACACCACCCTGCTGTCCTCACAGAACTGACCTCCCCATTTCTCCTCTCCTAACCCAGACACCACCCTGCTGTCCTCACAGAACTGACCTCCCCATGTCTCCTCTCCTGACCCAGACACCACCCTGCTGTCCTCACAGAACTCACCTCCCCATTTCTCCTCTCTTGACCCAGACACCACCCTGCTGTCCTCACAGAACTGACCTCCCCATTTCTCCTCTCCTGACCCAGACACCACCACGCTGTCCTCACAGAACTGACCTCCCCATTTCTCCTTTCCTGACCCAGACACCACCCTGCTGTCCTCACAGAACTGACCTCCCCATTTCTCTACAGAACTGACCTCTCCATTTCTCCTCTCCTGACCCAGACACCACCCTGCTGTACTCACAGAACTGACCTCCCCATTTCTCCCCTCCTGACCCAGACCCCACCCTGCTGTACTCACAGAACTGACCTCCCCATTTCTCCCCTCCTGACCCAGACCCCACCCTGCTGTCCTCACAGAACTGACCTCCCCATTTCTCCTCTCCTGACCCAGACACCACCCTGCTGTACTCACAGAACTGACCTCTCCATTTCTCCTCTTCTGACCCAGACACCACCCTGCTGTACTCACAGAACTGACCTCCCCATTTCTCCTCTCCTGACCCAGACCCCACCCTGCTGTCCTCACAGAACTGACCTCCCCATTTCTCCTCTCCTGACCCAGACACCACCCTGCTGTCCTCACAGAATAGCTTCTTGCTCCCCTCTCATCAGAGAGGTCAGTCAGGGGAAACGGACTGGATAATTGCCTTTGTGTGTTTTCCTTTTCAATGACTTTCCAACTGAAATGGCACAGCATACAAGTGCCTTTCCCTTTCTCTCCCATTACACAGATTAAACAGCATTATTTATTTGCTCAGAATGGTCTTTATCTGAGGTTGGTGTTGTAAATGTACACAGCTGGAATCACAAACATTTTATCCCACAACTGCTTGCGCCACTGAGCTTTTCAGGGTCAAATGATTTTTTCCAGGGAACTTCAAACACAGATTTCACTGTTCAACAGTAGCTCCAAATCTGGGGTTCAAATCTCGGCTTTGAACTTGTCACATGGTGTTTGTGTTTTCTCCTCATGTTTGCGTGAGTTTCTTTTGGGTTCTCCAGTTTCCACCCACAGTCCGAACTCAAGACATTATGGGCTATGTAGTGATTGAATTCAATGCGTTCAATTGGTGAGCTGTCAGATGTGTGTTTGTGACAATAAAAAGCACTTAGCCAAGAATGTGCAGGTTTGATAACGAATGGGTGGACAGTTGCAGCCAAGATGGCAGATAATTAAAACCAACAAGATGAACATGTTGCAATAGAAATGAATGGATCAGGGGGCTTGCAGTGGTGATGTATGTAATTGTCCATTGGAGAACTTGACGGCAATTTGAGTCTGGACATTTTACAAAAGTAATGTTTATGTTCAAGGTGTGGTTTTGCTTTGAGAGGCAATTTTGATCTTTCTAACAAGAAAGTTTAAAAAAAAAAAGCTATCCAGCTATCAAATCTGTTTGTAAGTAGAATGATAAAATGTGACTGCATGAGCAGATTCATTTTAGAGTTAAATCTAGCTACCTGAGCAAATGTAAAACTTTTTACTCCTTGTTCTTTAAACTTTTTTTTTTTAAAGAGCTTATCTGCAAAACTTTTTTGGTGAGCATTAAATTTTTAAGCGTCACAATTGTCATCTGTCAGACCTTGGCATTTCTGCACAATCTGGTATCTCTGTGTTCTGGTTGTTCTGGGGTCGAGAAAAGTAATGTTCATCCAGCAGTGACGCAGCAGCACTCCTATGAACAGCAGATCTGATATCTCTGTACTGCGCTTATCATAGCAGAGCCTCTTCTCACTGTAATGTCCCTCCTAAAGAAACTTTATTTTTTTGATCCCAGAATGACTCTTAAACAGCAATGTCAGATTGTGCTTCATTCCTGTTAAAGGCACATGTCATGTGTTAGACATGCATTTAGATTTATTATGTATAGAGGTCAAGCACAGAGCTAATCGTGGAACCTTCTGGTTCAGTTAGCATTGTTAATGTTCCGCAGATGGGGACACTCTGGGACTATGGGCCAGTTTGCCAGGAATCAGAGATTGTTCCCATGGAAGAGGCAAAACACACACAGAAACTGTGTAGTAAAATATTTTATAGAGCGGTAAATATAGCATTCACAAACAGTAGAATTCTCTATTATGTACAATTTTTATTCGATAATTTTCATTATAATTCACATAGTAGTGTTTATTATCTCAGCGTGTGTTATCAGCGCATTTGTGTGGAGTCCGATCGTCCGTAGATTTAAAAGATTGAAATAATCATAGTAATAACTTGTCTCTGAAAGATCTTTTTGAAAAGTATAAAAGCTGGTGTTCTGACCCTCATGTCTCCATGGTGATGAGTAACGTTTGTGATTCTCTCCGTACTTTATGCTGCTTTATCTCCTCACTCCATTTTCTTCTTTCTTTCCTCTTTTTTGCTGTGTTTATTTTTTACCTTTTTTCTTTGTTCCTCCTTCCCCATTTTCTCCAAATCTTTCTCTTTTTTCTCTCCCTCTCTCCCCCTCTCTCTGCCCCCACTGTCTCTAAGGGTCCTCATTCTCCCTCTTTCTCTGTCCCTCACCCAAACATTTTCTTTACAAACATTTCCCTCTCTCTCTCTCTCTCTCTCTCTCTCTGCCTGTCTGTCTGTCTCAGGGAGGTAAGTCCTCCTCTTAGATCTTGGCCTAACTTAATGAGCTACTGGCCTTTCGCTCCTCCCACTGGTATCTTTCGGCCCCTTCCTTTTAGTAGCCACTGACCCCTCCCATAATGACTCCTTGCTCCTCCCACCACTGGCCCTTAGCTCCTCCCCCGACAGACTGGTATGTGGCAGTCACAGGAACCAGAAGCACTTCCTCCTGCCCTTCTTGACTGTGTGGGAGGATCGAGGGGGTGGAGGCGGGTCCTCCTGGCGTGGGGGCGGGGTTTGGGCGGGGCCCGTCTGGGGGGAGTTGTGGTCGGAGTCTGGGGGGCCATAGATTTTCCAGGTCCTGGTGAACTGGCCCTCTTGTAGCCAGAAATCGTGCTCCACACTGGGATGGAAGAAGAGAGGAGGAGAGGAGAGGAGAGAATAAGAGGGTAGGAGCGGAGGAAAGAATGAGAGGAGAGGAGGAGAGGAGAAGTGGACAGAAGAGAGACCTCATTAGTGCTGCTATGAAGCTCAGGGCTGTAATCACTCATCCAATCAAACACTGGAGCAGCGCATCTCCAGGTCCCATAAGGCCCAGGTTACAATCCTGCCCCTGGCGCCTCTGTATAGAGACTGCCTGTTCTCTCAGAGCCCATGTGGATATTGTGCCTGTTACACTCCATCCGTGTCCTTCTACAGGTTCAGCTGATAGGGAAACCTCCCTAATCCCTCGAGGTAAGGGTGTGTGTGAGGCAGGTGTGTGTGTTCGGGGCTGAACTGGAGATCTGTAATCCCACCTCTCAGCCAAGGCTCACCTGCTCACTGTTACCTTGACAAGTTAACACTGGGCAGAAGCACCACAGAGGCTGCGTAATACATTTAGTGTAAAAAATGTGCTGAAAATCTCAAAATACTCGCCCCAAGCCTACCGTCAGTTCAACCTTTCATTTATTGTTTTATTTCAAGTATAATCTGACTGTATTGAGCCCAAAGACCTAAAATATTGGTCTCCACAGGACATTGATAGAGGGATACAGGGAGATGTTTGAGCATTTAGACAGAAAGACCATTTTAAATGGCTGTAATTCCCACATGAACATCCCCTCCTTGACAGTGCAAACTGTCAGTATAACTTTAAAGAGATGTATATCTGTATGGAGTGAACCATACAGAAATGAGCCCTGTTAAGAACTGTGTCACTGTCACAGTAATAAAGGGACCTCGGTACTGACGGGACGGCGCTTCATACAGACGAATAATATCCTGTCAGGGGGGATTCTGAACACTCGCCCAGCGGCGGGTAATAACCCTGAAGGCTGAAGCCGGAGCGTCTTGCGGGCGGCGCTGGGCGAGAGTGAGACTGTGCAGCTCAGGCATGAATAATGAAAGGGCTGCTGAATTAGAGCAGAGCTGCTGCAGCCCCATATTTGCTTGTGGGATGATTTTGTCAGCAGTTACAGTATTAGCTGGGAAAATTTCATTTATACCCCCCAATCCCTGATCCTGCCATTGTTTCCTCCTGTTTCCTGCTGAGGCTGCGATGGCTTAGTTAGGGAGGGGGGAGGGGGTTGGGGGTGATTGGAGAGGAGCTGCAGAGATTTAAACTCATTTGGTTATAATTTTAATTTTTTTATGGGGAGGTTTGGCCTAGGACTGTCCTGTGACTTCCTGGAAGGCAGTTTATTGTGCCTCTACCACACACTGTGAGCTGCAAACATCCTGTCATCTGGTTGTGAATCCGTGAGAGAGTTCGTCTCACTATTCGTTGCAATTACCTTGTCTGGACTAATCAACTGAAGGACTAGGGGGATTTTCACCAAATCAGACATAGTAACTTCCCACCAACTGTAGCTGAACTGATTAGGCTTTGGAGGTCATCAGGTCACAGGTCATGATCACATAAGGTCAGTTGTATTCGGGGGCTAAAGATGAACTTTTAGGGAATGTGAAGCGATAGCAGGCGGGGGGCATAGAAATCAGTGCTTTGTGCTGAGTTGTGTCTTGTTACCTTTGAGTTGAAGTAAAGTTTGGAAGGCGGTGGAGGAGATTCTCTGGAATGTGTTACTCTTGCAGCGTGTGAAGCCCCTTTCACCCCTCTGCAGTTCGTAAGAATTTGACAAAAGCCGCGTATATAAAGGGAAGTCTTTCTGAGGGCAATGATTCCTGAATTAGTCGTGTAATAAACGCAGTAGAATTCCAAGTGTTAAATCAGCTCTTCCTGGGTACATGATAGTCACAGCTGGGCTTCCATGTACCCTGTTGGAGTTCAGATGACATGAAATGGTAGGTTTTTCTGTGTGGGTATTAAAATGTGTTCATTACAGCTGACAGTCGGTGCTGTGACCTCAATATCCTCTCGTTCAACCCCGCTGTGCTACAGTGCGGAGCTCCACTCTCCTCCCTCAGTTTGGAGACAAGCCTGTAAGGCTAATTGGCGGCTCCGTGTGTGTGTGTGTGTGTGTGTGTGTGTTTGCATGTGTGGAAATGGTGTATGTTCCTTGTGACATTTGGTAAACGTTCCAAGGTGTTTGTTCCTGCGTCTCATCCATTTAATGTTGAGATACAGTCCAGAACCCACCAATGGGTGGAGTATAGCACCAGAAAGTGTCCCTGTACTTAAGGCCTGTGTTCTGGTATAATAATGCAAGTGTGTGTGTCTGTGTGTGTGTGTGTGTATGTGTGTGTGTGTGTGTGTGTGTGTCCAATCCACACTCAGGTGCACATACAGACCTGTTCAGGGTACAAACGACTTCTGTCTCTTGTTTTCACCATTGACTTAAGACACAGCTGATGCTGTGAGGTGAGGTAATTTTGAACAGACAGCTGAGGTTCTTTCTCCATTATATTGCAATGCCAGGCTGTCCTCTCATTAATATTTTAAATGTATCATTTATAACATCTTTTATAGCTTCTATATTCCAGCAGTGTGTGCAGAAAGACTCTTAAGCCTGTGGCAGATTTAAATCAGAAGGGAAAGAATCATCCGTTGCATTGTGTCTGATTTTATCGTATCTGAGCTTCACGTTTGACTGATGGGTTCATCATCCGCCTTCATACTTGTGATTAATTGAAACAGTTCAGTTCAGTTTGATGTAAAAACATCCGAAGATCATAAGAAGGCATTAAATGGATTTCCTGTGTTGTAATGGTGTTGACCTCACAGCTGTGTGTGTCTGGTAGAATTTGTCTCTCTTTTTTTTATACATTTAAACCTGTTTTTCTCTTTCTTTTTGAGAGAAACACAGACACACGCGCATGCGCGCGTGCACACACTCACACAATACTCGTACGCACAAGTACAAGCATGCACACTCAGACAGATGCGTATGTAAGCACACATGCAGGTGCGCACACGGACAGACAAAGACACACTCACACTCTCTCTGCTCACAGTGTGTGTTTGCATGTAGCCGAGCACATCATCCCCGCTAACAGCCTCTGCGTGTGTGTGTGTGTGTGTGTGTGTGTGTGTGTGTTAGTGAGGTGATTCAAACAAACACAGAGATTCATCCAGAAACAGACCCCCCTCCACTCCTCTGAAATTTAACCAATAGTGCTTCCTTTTTTCAAGCATAATTATTGATAGATCACGCCCCCCTCACCAATGCTGTCCAATAGGAGTGAGATGTGTACCACAGGGAGGTAGCCGCCCCAAGTCCTAATTATCTCTGCTCCACAGTCCCAGTGGGACGGAGCCGAGTCTCAGAATACAAGACCATCTTCCGCCCCTACAGTTTCTCCCCCCTCTTTAATCCTGTGTGATTTCCTGTCTTTATTTTCTGTCCCCCTGAAGAGTGAGTGAAAACACAAGTGCGATATGGGATCACAAATCCAATGATGCGACTCCGATTCACGCTGGGGCAACTCAGAATAGAAACTGATTCTATGATTCTTATTTCAGGAATCAGAATCCAATCTTCTGCTTCAGTGTCTCATACTGCAGCAGTCAGAAATCGGGACTTGAAGGGCTCAATTCTGTGATGCGTACAGGGGCAATTGAGAATCCAGAATCCAATGATCCGATTCTAAAAGTCATACTGAGGAAATTGGCAAGAATTCCAATGATCTGATTCAATGATTCGTACTCCAGTCATCAGGAATCAGAAATCCAGTAATCTGGTTTTTTGATTCACACTGATACAGCTAAAATTCGGGACACTTCTGACTGGATTGTTTGACAGGCCCTGCCACAATTTAAGCCGGAACATTCATGAACTGATTCTTCTGTTTGCACAATGCTGTGGCCTCAATTCAAATACAGCAGCTGGGTTATTTCTCATTCATAAGTTGTACTACTTTCACATAAGCTTCTGCTTAAAACACGCCATTTTTGTCAATTAGTAATTGTACTACTCCACAGGGTGTTATAACAACTCAGTAATATATTTATATAGCCTCAATAGTATGTAATAAGCACTCTGAATTGGTTAGAAATTCATCTCCTCACTTAAACTTATTCATGCTAAACTAAACACGTGAGATAATGGGTCATATTGATGTGGTGACCCATACCAACAGAGCCAGCAAGAACTATCACTCGGGATGCGTGATTATGGTTTTAAAAATTCTGTTTCGTTTAATTTGTCTTTTATTTTTTAATAGTTGGTCCTTTGAAATGAAACATCTCTGGGCTGTTTGTGTCGGCATTGTTTGATGGTGTGGGTCTACATTAGCGCATGAAAGGCTGTGTGATTGGGTAATGAAAGATATGAGAGGCCGTTTGAGACAGAATTCATACTTGCTTTCACATGTACTATCATACTGTCACACAAACACCATCATTCTCTCATACACACACGATCATTCTCTCACACACACGCTTTTATACTCTCACACACACCATCATTGTCACACACGCACCATTATACTCTCACGCACACACCATCATTCTCTCTCACACATACTATCATTCTCTCACACACACCATT
Source organism: Gymnothorax reevesii (assembly GCA_029721435.1). Taxonomy (NCBI): domain Eukaryota; kingdom Metazoa; phylum Chordata; class Actinopteri; order Anguilliformes; family Muraenidae; genus Gymnothorax; species Gymnothorax reevesii. Next base: position 83,789,419 of record CM056583.1, read on the forward strand.
ATACTCTCACACACACACTATCATTCTTTCACACACACACACCATCATTCTCTCTCACACATACTGTCATTCTCTCACACACACTATCATTCTCTCACACACACACACCATTATACTCTCACGCACACACTATCATTCTCTCACAAACACACCATAATTCTCTCTCACACATACTATCATTCTTTCATACACACACTATCATTCTCTCACACGCATACTATCATTCTCTCACACACACACACCATTATACTCTGACACACAATCTCATTCTCTCTCACACACACACCATTATACTCTCACGCTCTATCATTCTCTCACGCACACACTATCATTGTCTCACGCGCATACTATCATTCTCTCACACACACTCCATTATACTCTCACGCACACACTATCATTCTCTCACACACACACCATCATTCTCTCTCACACACACCATCATTCTCTCTCACACACACACCATCATTCTCTCACACACACTCCATTATACTCTCACACAAACTTAAACTTGTTCAAGTGACAAAATGATAGTGAATGTAAAACAGAATGATAGTGTATGTGAATGAGAATGATAGTGTGTGCGTGAGAGTATAATGGCGTGTGTGTGAGAGAATGATAGTATGCGCATGAGACAATGATAGCGTGTGCGTGAGAGAATGATAGTATGTGTGAGAGACAATGATGGTGTGTGTGTGTGTGAGAGAATGATAGTGTGTGCGGGAGAGTATAATAGTGTGTGTGAGAGAGAATGATAGTATGTGTGAGAGAGAATGATAGTGTGTGCGTGAGAGTATAATGGTGGGTATGTGTGTGTGTGTGTGACAATGATGGTGTGTGTGAGGGTATAATAGCATGTGCGTGAGAGAATGATGGTGTGTGTATGAGAGAATGATGGTGTTTGTGTGACAGTATGATACATGTGAAAGCAAGTATGAATTCTGTCTAAAACGGCCTCTCATAGAAAGAGGCCAGTTTCAGCTGACCTGGGGTGGGGGCCTGGGGAAGGGAGTTTTTGGTGGAAATGGTGATGTTTATGAGAGGAAAAAGTTTTTATAAGAATGTGAAAGTGCAGGTAGGATTCATATTCGGCACGGTGGTGCACTGGTTAGCCCTCTTACTGAGGAGCCGACCCTGGTGCTGTGGGGCTACATTGTGGGCTAATTATGGCCTTCACCATACAATTTAAACCCAGTTAAACTGGTGAGGTAACCGTGTAATTATCTGCTTATCTGATCAGTTAAATCCTGAGTAACAACAAAAACCTACGGACACAGTAGCTCTCCAGGACCAGAGTTGGTCACCCCTGCCTGATAACCGCACAGTGAGGAGGTTGTGGGTTTGAATCCTGTCCTTGGTCTCTTTGAGCAAAGTTCATATGCTCCATCCGTGTTCGTTTGTGTTTACCAGTTCCCTCCCACAGTCACGAATGCGCATGTTAAGATAACTGGAGACTCTCCGTTGAGTGAGTGAATTTGTATGAGAGTGAGTGAATGGTGTGTGTGTGTGTGTGTGTGTGTGCACGTGTGTGTGTGAGTGAATTGTGTGTGTGTGTGTGTGTGTGTGTGTGTCCTCTGATTAATTTGGCAAACTTGTCCTGAGTGTATTACTGCCACTTGGCCAGCATATGTGGTGTTGAAATCCAAAAGAAAGTGGACAACCTGAACTCTACCTAGAAAAGCGATCGCAGTGAATTGGCTCCCATGTTAATGACTCATTTTGTGGATGAGATGGATAGATAGGGATATGCATGTAACTAAATACTGCACTGATGATAAAAGGTAATCTGTGTATGATACTGTTGAGGCAGCTTTTTAAGGAAAAAGGACATTTTCCCCATAATTTCATCTTCCATACAATCAGCTCATTCCTTTTCCATTTTACTTCTTGTAAGCATCTATTTATGGGCTTTAACTGTAATCTCTGAATCTGACTCATTTTGATGAGACGGGACATGAATTCACCCCAGACCACATTAGAGCCCCTCTCTACTCACACTTTCTTCTGTCTTTATTTATATTTATACTTCCTGTGCGACATCTATGAAAATCTTCCAACTTCTGCCTCCACCCACCTCTCTGCCTCTCTCCTCCTCCCTCTCCCTCCATCTCTACTCCAGGACTTTCACCCTCCTCTCTCTGTTTCTGACAGACAGGACTGCAGCGCTTCACTCCGTTATATTACCTTTCACTCATTTACATAACAATACGTCTATTAGACAGACTCTATTAATCACAGTAAGGTAACACTACTGCGCACCAGAGCTCATGGGAGTAACTCCAGAACACAGAGCAGATCAGGTCCATTTCATGTAAAGTATTACTTATCCAGACCCGGCAGCATCGGGTCCAGCTCATGCAGTCAGACTGGATCCCCTGAGTTTACTGTAAAACATCTGCAGCTGAGAGAATCTCAGGAGAGGTGGGCAGAGGGGGGTGATTACATCAGTATGGATACAGGGTTTCTCCTTTTTTCTTTTCTATTTTTCATTTCATCTCTGCCAATAGAAAAAAAAATGATTATGAAGGGATGCTCATTGTGAGAGTACAATTCTGGAGCTGAAAAGCCTATTAGACCAGAGGGGAGAGATCGGGGGGGTGGAGCAGAGTTTAGGTTTGGGGGGGATTACTTTCCCGGGGGGGAGTGGGATTGGCTTAAATGACCTATGAACTCAGGACAATGGTGGGGAGGGGAAGTGCACCATCTCTCTCTCGCTCTCTCTTTCCCCTCACCTCTCTCTCTCTCTCTCTCTATCCCCTCTCCTTTTCTCTCCCATTCTTCTTTTCTTTTCATTCCTCCATCTTTCTTTCTTGTCTCTCTCTCTCTCTCTCTCTCTCTCTAGCTTCTCCTGGCTTGTGTCCATGTGCACATCAATACTTAGCCTTGTCTGGACCTCATCTACAATCACATCCACAGCAGCAATTGGCTGAAAGGAAATCACCAGGGGACAGATGTTGCCATGGTAATCCTGACCTCCTCCCAAAGTGGAATACTCAGGCATGAAATGAACTTGTAAACTAGAGGATGCGTCCGGAAGGCCACATCACCCAGCTCGATCTTCACCAAAAACTAATTTTTCTTTCCTTCCACCAAAGGATTGGCCCTACCAAATTTGAAGACAACCATCCAGAATTGTGGCCTATTGAGTGCAAACAAACTCACAGATAAATAAATGAATAAATAAATGCAACAACCACATACACCCGCTGAGTCGGTCTGAACATGGTTCATAAGCACGCCAGAAATGCATAAGGATTTTTTTTGTCTTTTCTGGGGGGGGAAGGAGTCACTTTAACAAAACGGTGAGGTAGGTGCGTGTGTGTGTGTGTGTGCGTGCGTGTGTGCGTGTGTGTGTGCTATCTCTACAATGCTGTGTGAAGATGGCAGTTTTTACTCACTAAAAGCCTGAGAACCACACACACACCATCAAAAGAATGTAGCTTCACCGCTAATCAGCAGCCCTGCCACACAAGCCTTTTTCCCTTCTCGTGCTAATTAGCACTCCGGTGACAGATATCCCTCACGAATATTCATGAGCAGGTACACTTGGAATGTCGTTGGGAATGTTTTTGAGTGATGATGAATTCCCACTCGATTAAATCCACACTTACAAGTCTGTCATGAAAAATCAGAGATCCACTAAAAGTTTTTTGAGAAAATATTCTCTCCACAGTAATTAGCTTCTATTCTGGTTCGGACAGAAGGTCGGTTGCCTTTTTTCTCCCTCAGATCCAGGAAAGCACATTTAGGGAAAAGGACCAAACAATCACTCACTCCCAATTCCTCAAACTCAAGGGTGAGCAAATCTGGCCTGAGGGATCAGTGCTTAAAGGGACAATGTGTAACATTTACATTTTTTTATTTGCCAAAATCTCGTAAACAAAGAATTTTAGACTTGTTTCTACATTGGACGGGTAAGCTGGTAGGGGGGCGCCATGACAGTCAGCCATCTTGAATCTGTTGCCGCCGGCAAGGGACAGATAGCACCAAACGCGGAATAAATCCGCGTCTGCCCTGCCAGCCAGCGCAGAGTGATTGAGACACTGGAGGAAATCAGGAAGAGAAGTTATCACGGCGACTTTGAAAATCAGTACTACTGCAGTATAACGCAGGACCACACATATGCAGCAGCAGCGCAGGAGACGGAATCCTCATCCGCAAAAAAAAAAAAAAAGACGTAAAAAAGAGATTTGAAAAGACAGCGTGACCGCCGCGCTCATAAAAACAAGGGTGAACATCGGGCTAGCCTTCCCCAGGTGGAAGGAGCTAATGACGGAGGAAGATTTTCTAAGGGACGCTGAAGTTGCCAGCTTTCTCCTCGACAAGTAAGTCAACTGTACTGCCTAAATTAACCTAAGTGCAACTATTCATTCAGTTTTGTTACACAGTGTTGCTTGTTACCAAAAGCAGCATAATATTAGATCTTGCTAAAATACTGCATTCTCATTGTTACAGGTGGAACTGTATGTTTACATGGTTTCAGTAGCTTTCATTATCGCGGTAAATGCCAGCTTTCGAAGCCTACCCACTGGCTTTTAGTGGCGGTGAAGCTGGTGGGTAGACTTTAGAAGCTGGAATTTACAGTGACTAAAAGCCGGCGTTTATCGTGACTAAAGCTACTGAAACCACGTAAACATACAGGCTCATAACTACGAAAGGTGCTTCTCTCCTATACGTGAATGAAACGGTTAAACAGTTCCTAAAACGTGCCTAATTTGTCATATAGGACTAAAGAATAAGCTACGCTTATGGTCATGTTTTAATAATGGGAAGGTGCCACCACCTGTTTTCAGTGCATCAATTTTCCGGGCTCGATCGGCAGACATAGTTTTATTTGTCATTCACCGCCAGAGTTCTTTGTACTCTTTGACGTTTCTTCTAGTGCGGTCCGGAAAGAATGCCGTTATTGCACTTTATGATGTTGACAGTCACAAATCGAACGGGGAATTGGGGAGGGGGGTTAGTTAGTTAGTCAGTTCTCAATCTTTTTCCTTTCCTATATGCGTTTTCCAATCCTCATAATTGGCAATTGAAGACACTGTTTCTCTCCATATGCGATCTAACAGCCATAAAATCGTGGGATAAATTCAGTATACAGTGGCGTAGCCAGAACTGAGATTTGGCTTGCACAAAACATCCGTTTTAAACAATTATTATTCCTGACCTGTTCTCAGAGATTTTCATAATCAACAAAAGGTTCACTCCGAGAGCACTCCATGCTTAATCGGAGAGAACCAGCAGCGCCTGTTAAGTAAGACGACAGTCATTCATCTGGACGAGGATTTGCAGCATTTAAAAATTGTACCTGTTGACTGTCATGCAAGTAGCTTCAACCCATGCAATTCCGAAAGTGAAAAGCGATGCAGACCAGTTCAATCGAGGCGAAGCATTAGCCTTTAAATAAGTACATTATTTCTCTGTACTGAATTAAGACCATAATTGCATCGCTGTTAGATCACATATGGAGATAAACCGTGTCTTCAGTTGCCAATGAAGATAATTGGAAGATGCCTCAATGAAGGAAAATGATTGAGAACTAGCCAGGACTAACTGTTGTCATAAAGGACGTGTCTGTGTCCCTTCCAATTCCCAGTTCGATTTGCGCTTCTGGATGCTGGTCCATGCAGCAGACTTCTTTTCGTTCGCATCAGCCTTCCTGTCACAAATGACACCTGTCCGCGCTTTGACAGTCTCTTGAGGGTCCACCTCATCCGACATTACATTTTCACGACGGTGTCTTTTGTCCGTAATTTTGCATCTACAGGTGGTGGAGAGACACTGCTAAATGTACACCTACTTTCCCTAATGCATTATGCAAGTTACAGGCCGAACAATAAAACGTGGTCAAATCCCCCTGACCGCTTGATTACGCGAGTACAGCTAAACATCTGCTTACCTAGAGTGAATATAGTAAAATATTAAAAGTTTTTTGTAATGAGCGCTTAAAACTTTAGTTTAGCAATGCGCGAACAAATGTGTTTTAACTTGGTTCTAGCTTTATACGCGCAGAGATAAGCGCTCGCCGACAAGGACTTTGCGGTCAAGCTGATTGCAAGTGACGTGATGCCATGGGGGGCAAAAGGAAATTATTCCATAAGAAAAAATTGAAAAAGACAGTATTAGATTCTTGAATACAGTTTTGTCTTCCGCAAATGATCAATGTATAATCTGTTTATTTTTCTCTTTTAAATTGTTGGTGCCTTTTACCACGGCAGAGACTATTTTTTTAATATTAATTCAGCCTAAGTGAACATTAAGGGGACCTTGGCCATTTCTCAATATGCTTTCTTCTCTGTACTTCTGTTCTTGTGAACTTGAGAAACGTCATCCCTCTGAGACCATGTACTGTCTCAATTCAAAGTTTGCATCTCGACGAGAACGGTTACCAGTCCCGGAAGTGTTTTTCCGAGGATGTATCGGATGGTAACTTCTGTGAACTTGACAGCATGCATATCCCAGAATTCTTTTTGGCAACTGCCCTGCTCCCGAGAGAGAAGGGCAGGTTTACGTTTCCCAAAAGCGCAATTGCTAAACTAAATTAGCAACTTACACAGTTCGTCCAATCACAGTCAAAGGGTCTAACTATGTAAGTTAGGATCTGTGATTTCGGGAAGTGCACCCCAGGATCGGTAAAACTGCTTTCACACTGGACGCGAAATGAATTTTTTGCATGACAGGTTTACATTCAAAGTCTATGCATAGACCCAAATTCGCCACCGGTAATCTGTCGGTATTCGTTCGCTATTTCTTAGCTTAATACTATTCTGCTAATTTTCAGGTGAGGAACTATTATCAGAGTACAGTTGGAATATTGGCTGCTTTACGATGTTTAATGTCGAATATGCTCCAGTGTTTTTGTAGTAGAAAAGCTCCGCAACAGCCGGCGGAACGTAGCTAAGCTAAGCACCTTAACGAGTTCACACTCACAGACCCCTCTTCCCCCACAGCTAACATTATTGGGGGAAAAAAAAGAATGATGGTGGAGGAAGTTGCGGCTCACTTGCTGGCGTATTGCATAATACCAATGAGAACACATCATCTCAAACCTTCAACAGTGTTCTGTGTGCTCATAGCCTTGGAAGTGCACTCTTCCTAGAACGACTAGCGAGAACATTACTCCCAAGAATGCAAGTTCGTTCTTAGCATTCTTGGTATTGAGAAACGGCCCTTGTCTCTAAGAGAGTTCTCATAAGCTGCACTGCTGCGGTTCTCTGCATGTAGCACTGGTCAGGAGATTCCGTGCTGTCGGCTTGTCATTATCAAGTCGGTAAAGTGAGCAGGTGTAACGACACCAGGGTTTTCAGTTATTGTATTTGATGAATGGCTTTGTTATATAGCAACTCGACTGCTTCACCTGTCTTTTATGTAACATACAGAATAAACAGTGAGGTAGTAAAGGGTGCTGTTGGTTAACTTGTGTTGGATGACGGGTATGTATTCGGTAACTGTTGAAGGTGACATCCTATAAGCGTGCATGTAGCTAACACTTACTTTGCTATTTCGTTATATAAAATGTTCAAGATGCGCCTAAGCTGAGTTGTTTACTAGCGTTACTTTGAATATCTTACACCGATTCACGGTACTGTGTTTTGCTGCTTCATGTATTATATCGCGGGCTGACTGCAATAAACAGTTATGTCCGGATCTTATGTATTGGGCATAACGGTTTATTGCAGCCAGCCCTCGATATGCTGGCTTTCAGTTCAGTAGTACCAGTTCTATTAATACATCCATGGTTTCATCAGCGTTGATAAGGCTTTTTGATACACGGTGACTGCCGTAGTTGCAATACGTGTTTAAAAAAGTGAGGCGCTAAAGTGAATTATTCGTTTGAATGTAATACACAATTCCAAGGGTGGGAGTAATTCCTACACAATGTCCCTTTAAACAGGCTGCTTGAGTTTATCAACCCTGGCTCAATGCTCTTAGCAGCTGTATACCTTAACATTGGTGCACTTTAAGAGGAGATTGGAATAAAACTTGTCATATAGAACTCAAGTACTCCTCTGGCTTTCATAAGAACATAAAAGGTTGACAAGACTGGGGTATTCAGCCCAACAAAGGCCGTCATTTTCCTACAGCTAAAATGAACTTTGCTCTAAGGTTACATCAGAATTAAACGGTATTTAGCTCTGTCTCAAACATGGACTTCTACACTCCCGGAGTCACTGTGCCTACTGACCTGTGCCTTTCATTCTTGTGCATTTGGAGCCTTTTAACTTAAATCTCAGATAATGTAAATGTTGGGGATGAAGGTGTAATTAAGGCCTGGAGTTGGCTTGAAGGTCAGAGAGGGACACGTTCCTCTGTTCTAACTGCTAATGTTATCCTTGTATCACCAAAAGCCAGCGATGTATCTCTCCTGCTCTCCTACCCCACCTCCCCCCACCCGTGGGAGAGGAGCGAATGATGCATTTCTGACACTATTGTTTAAGACCAGAGTAAGACCCTGTCAGCACTATGGAGATCCTCCTGGGCCAGGCACAGCTGTCTGTGTAACTAACCGCGCAAACCGCTAAACCCCAGCCTTACAGAGAGGGATGAGGTAAAGACACAGTATCTCTCTCTCTCTCTCTCTCTCTCTTTTCCGCAATGACTGGGATGAGGGCTTCCCTTCCTTTTCGCACCACCCTGGGTTTCCTGCTCACTTCAGACAACCTCAGCACCTGCGGCCATAACGCATTGCAGAGGATTTCCCAGTTACAGCGCAGTCCTTTAGTATTTTTACCGTGGTACTCTATAAGTATGGCCAAAAATTCTTTTATGTTTCACAAATAACTTCATTTAAAAACTAACGAGTCTCTTGTTTGTGCTGATATTCTCTGTTTTCATATTCTGCAGTGTACAGATCCAAAAAGTTAATGTTTGGTCAGTCGAAGGACTTCAGGACAGCTCTGTAATTTGTTTGGAAACCTTTAGAGCCAGTTTTCAGGGTCAGTATTTAGCCTAATTCAAGACTAAATTCTGCATTGAATAGGTTTCTGTATGTCCTGATCTAATCGTAGTCTGTGTTTGAGAGACTGACTCTGCGTAACTTGAATGCGGACGGCTTTTGTTTAAAGGTCCTGACCAGTCACTGTGAAGACCTGTTAATTTCAGGACTAATGTGCAAAAGGTCAAATTGACATTAGTCTCTGCCAGGGCACTGCTGAAGATTTGTAAAAAAAAAAAAAAAAGGAGCTCTTTCAGCCAGGAACAGGAAGTTTGGATGAACAGGAAGTTGTCATGAAGAGAGTGGGAAGTTTTTGGTGAGCAGGAAGCTGTCAAAAGGGGAACAGGAAGTCTGAAGAAAATAAAAGCAATTAAAAGAAATTGGAACTCTTATTAAATGATGCAGTTTGGGGAAAGAGAAACACCTGAGTGGAGAGGAGCTCTCTGTGGGACATTGATTTGTGAGGCTCCTTACTGATAAACTTCAGAGAGAAACTTTCTGTCTCACAGGGCCTCAGAGTTTCTGAAGTGCTTCCCAATGCTCTCGAAATTCCCAAAAATGCTGAATATGGACTTTGATTAAAATGTTCTCCTAGCAATATTGTACGTTGGTTGATATGTTGCCAAGGAAATACCAAGAAGGCCACCTAGCTCGTTCAAAGAAGTTTCCATTGCAACATTAAACATAACACAAAAAAAGTGAATCCAAAATACTCATTTGAAGGTGCATAGTTATAAATGGTTACCTGCATCATTTCCTAGGATGACTGGCCTTAAAAGGCCAGGTTTTAGACAAATTTTGTGAGATAGAATTGAATTGACATACTTTATCATAAAACATTGGCAGCAGCAAGCAGCGCTGCGGGAAATGGCCAGAGGGACTGGATTTGGGTCCAAAATGGCTGCTGTAGCTGCAATCTGTGCCAATCTGTGAAGCTTTTGTCAGGCTGAGAGGGGTACTGTCATGGCCTCTGGAAAGTGTTTCTAACAAGTTTGCACTCAATGGAGTGAGATCTCTGCCAGGTGCGTACGCTGTCCCTCGAGGAAACAAGGGTCCTCACTGAAGCAGTTGTTGATTACTGGTCACCCCTACAGGCTGGTTTTGAGGTTTTAGGAGTCAGGAATCAATGGCAGTGTAAAACTGAGCAGCCAATAAAATCGCTTATCAAAAATTCTGAATCATTGCTGCCTTAAGAGGTCTTTAAGCACACAGTCAGACTTTTGCACAAAAACTTCAGGCTGATTGGCGAGATTAGCTGTGGACAAATACACAGACACTCGCACGCACGCACACGACCAGATCCTATGCAGGCTTACGCCTGGCACAGAACAGCTTTTCATAAGCGGTGAGCTCCGGTAATTGCGGAGAAAATGAAAAGAGATTCTTGTGTTTCTCACCTCACCACTCAAAACAAAAACACGCTTCACAAAACCAGCTTCATGCGAATGATGCTTTGTGGCTCAGTTGGTATCGAAAGACATTATTGATGCAAACTTGGGAAATTTTTTAAAATATGGAACAATTTAAAACGCTTTTCTACAGGTGCGATGCTGCTGTCTGTGAAATGTTATGCCAATCTAAATATTCTTTTAGTTAGACATGCAAAATGGCTTTGTGATATCACTGTATTTAGAGTAAAAAAATGGGAAATAGATGATAAATATTTGCAAGCTGGAGAAAGTTATGCAACATTTTTTCACTGCAGACAAAAGTTTTAGTTATTTATTCAGTAGAACTTGTGCGAAAATAATAAAACAAATTTTTGTGGAGACGTAAACTGTGTAATCAGGAATTCCTGGCTAATAAGCTCGCCTTAATCCCTTAACTGTCACCTGCATTTTCTCACATTTGGCCCAGCCCTAATTAGAGCCCAACTTAGAGAAACTTTATTATTTTTCTGCGCACTTTTTTATGACATCAAAATTTTTAAGCCAGCTATCAACAATAAGAATCTTACATTTGGAAAGATACTTAAAGATATCGTAATGTAATGTAATGTAAAATGTAATGCAGGATATCTACTAACCAGATTTTACTGTGCTTTAATGCATTGGTATTTATAAATGCATTTTAAGTCTGTTAAAGGCTGTGCATGTAGTTTATTCTTGTTTCTTTTTTTGGAAACACTGTGGAACACTATGGAACATTATGGAAACACTAAGTTATAGGAGCCCGAAACTGCTAACTTGGGTCAATAAGCACCAGAAAAATTGCATTATCCAGTAAGATCACATTCGCACCACGGCACTGACTGCTGGCAAAACTATTTTCCTATTAGATCCTCCAAAGCAGAATCAGAAGATTTTCAAAGTGTGAAGTCACAGCGTCCTGAAAGGCTTGTGTGAGTCAGCGAAGGTATTAAAGGTTCCAACATTAAATTGGCCGAAATTGACATTTAGAACTTTCCATTGTATTTTTTCCCGATGAAAACAAAGATGCAAACGCTTTTCCATGAAAATTTGTTTTTTTTTTCTCTATTTGGGATTAATTAAACTGATCGGGAACGCCCCCTTTGAAATGTTCGGAACTGGCCTTATATGGCAATTGAAGTCACGGAAGGCAGCTGGTCAGCTCTCCAGTCTCGACGACAAAATGTAAATAAACTACGCTTCACTAACATAGCCAACTGACAGACCCTTACAAAGAACCACTGTTGGAATACCAAAAAATTTACCACCAAAAAACTATAGTATTACTGTAGTAGTTGTATGTTTTTTTTTTTGGAACGAACAATATAGATTTTAGTGTTGGTATTGAAATATTGTAGGGCTAATGAAATAACTCTACAGAAAAAAACTAGCCTATACTATAAACTTCAGGAATATTGGCCAGAACATTTGCCAGACTAGGTGGCGTTAAGCCGCTTTCACACCGGACTCGAAACAAATTTTTCGCACGACAGATTACATTCAAAGTGAATGCAAAGACGTGTGTATTCGCGTCTTCACATTGACTTTGAATGTAATCTGTCATGTTGGTTTCATGTCCGGAGTGAAAGCAGCTTTCGACGCGCATGCAAGCTAGATGGCTAGCTGGCGTTAATTTCCTGCAGTAATTAGCCAGCTAACTTAAGTTTGAGATAATGTTCGATTTTCATGAAGTTTGATTATGAAATTATACAGCAAGCGTTCAGTCCAGTGTTGAGAGAACAGCCAACTATCAACCTGCCAGTTTAACTAACCACCTTACCCATTTAGCAGGCTAACGTTAGTTAGTGACAGTTGAGTTGTGTGTATTTCCCTATATCCAATCGCCCCGGTTCAGGCATTTAGCCAGCTTTATGAGCAGAGTGTTTCTCGAGCATTCTCGTCTTTGCATTGACTTTGAGTGTAATCTGTCACGCGAAATAATATTGCGAATAATCCTGAAGTTTAATGCCATATATGGTTAACTTTGATAAATTAACAGGCGAGGGTAACTGCCACAGCTGGAGAGTAACTGGATTATCGACAACTGCTGTTGCATTATTATGATCCAGATGAACTCGGGAGGCTGTATTGTGATGCATGATCGCCGGCTGTGCTGTAGGAGGTGGGCATCCATGATCACTGTGGAACTAACGCTGTCTTATAGGCTTGTGATGTCAGTCACAACATGAGTACAATATTTTTTATGAATCAACGAGCTATCTTGATGCCTTGTTGTACACTCGTCATTAGATTTTAGAGTTTAGATAGTTGTCCTCATGTTCACTATGTTCACCAACCATCTAGCTACATTCGCCTATGTAACATGGTTTGTCGAGTTTAAAAATTAGGTGGATAGACAGATATCTTGATTCTGGACTCATACACTAAACCAGGGGTCTCCAACCCTGTTCCTGGAGAGCTACCATCCTGCAGGATTCTACTCCAACCCTAATTCAACGCACCTGATTCAGCTCATTAGCAGCTCGTCAAGATCTGTAACTGGGAAAGCAGGAGTGGTTTGCTTTGATCGGAGTGATACCTTCAGGATGGGAACTCCCCAGGAATAGGGTTGGAGACCCCTGCACTAAACAAACACACTAGAAAACGTGTGTAAACTTGCATGTAAATTGACCACGGAGATTGCTCTGGCAAGGGTGCGTTCCTTTGATTACGTCATAGGATCATGTGACTTATGTCTCGGAAACTTCCTACTTCTTCAGGGGGCGGGGCGTAAGAGTGCAAAAAAATCACTTTTATTCCTTGAAATTGATGGATTTTTCTGCCATTTCAGAACTTTTGAGTGCACAGAGCGATATGAATAATCATATAGAACAAAATAAACCAACAATTTCAGGTGGTGCGCCTCATGTCAGGGAACCTTTAACACCTTACTGATATAACTTTCAAAGCCTTTCAAATAAACGTGTACAGAATAAGCCTTGATGTCTTTTGTGATGACCTTATCCATTAAGAAATGAAAGGCAAAACTATTCCAAGACCTAAACTCCTATTCTGTGAGACCTGAACTATCATTAACCCGTTTTTAAACTGGAGAACCCATTAATCAGCTCTGAGTTTTCTCCTATTAGATATGAAATGGTAAAATGATGGTAAAATGTGTATGACTCAGACACTGGCATTACCATAGATGCACTGCTCTTTATGATCATACAGTATTTAAATTATGTGCCTTAAGCTTTAGTTTCCTTCCTGTGACAGACTTGAATTTGTCACAAAATGAAAGCTTAACATGTTGTTTCTGCTGAGAGGAATGGTAAATGCTGACCGTCCCCTTGCTGGCCGAAGTTTAAAATCCCTTTAATTCTCAAGAGCTGCCCCAGTTCAAGCACTGCCAACCCAAGTATGAAGGAAAAACTATAAATCCACCAAAATGCCACCATCTCACTTCCTCATGAACAGAGTAAATGACAATGAAAGGGATTTAACTTCTGCTTGTTGTTGTGGGCTTTGTCAAGTTAAAACGGTAACGGTGAGCATTCTGGTTTCTCAGCATGATGGAATATGAGTGGAGGGCAGTGTTTTGGTTTGTGATCAGAGTAATGTGTTGGGTTGTTTTAGTGTTTTATTACAGTTATATGTAGGGTTGTCTTTTTTCTGATTGCCTGTATGCATTGTGTTGTATCAGAGGGGTCCCATAAGGGATTTTTGTTCCTGGCTCTGGTTGTGTGCAATTTTTTTAGGTTCCTGAATTTAGTCAAGCGTTGTGTTGAATTATTTCTTCAGTAATGTGTTGAACCAGAGGGGACCGAGTACGTATGATGGCTCCTGACTATAGTTGCTATAGTTGCTGTGTTTTGGATCCTGATAACTGCAGTGCGTTGTGTCAAAGTGGCTGAGGTGTTTTGATCCCTGATGGAAGTCATTTGTCGGGCATCTAAAGAGTGGTTCTGGTACCACTGTCATGCTGTATTTGTTCCTGAATTTAGCCAGGTGTGTAGTTTTATTTCCCGATTACAGCTTTGTGTTTAAAACGGTTTTGGAGTGTGGTCAGTTTTTGAATATATTTTATTAAAGTTGTGTGTTTTGGTGTTTGGTAGTAGAAAGTGGGGCACATATGGCGCAGTCGGCAGGATGTCTCGCTCTTGTGGCATGTTAATCCCGCCTCTACTCTCCTGCTCTGATTAGTCTCATCTGCCCATTCCAACCCTGCCTGCTGCCATCTCTCCTGCCTCCTGCCTGATTAAAGCTGAATATGTATGAAAGCACTGAATAGTTCCTGCTCTCCTTTAAAAAAGAGGAGAGAGAGAGAGAGCAGTAAGAAAGAGCCGCTGAAGCCTGCAGACATCGCACCCCTCTGAATGGCTTCAGGAGGAGAGTTTATTAACTGGGTGCCAGACAGTAATATAGCAGGGTTGGGGAATTCAGCTTTGAATCTCAATAAAGTGACTGAGTTGTCTGTCTGCTGCCATGGTAGCTTCAGTAAAAGCCAGTATTTCTGACTTTGAGAAAGCTGAGACCTTATTTACTTTGCTTAATGGAATAAACCTTAGAGAAGCATTTTAAAAAATTCTTTTTCATTCCAATTCATGATTTATATTTGAAAGAGGACTTCTACAGTGGTGATTGTTACTTCATAATTGTAATTTGCATGTTTGGATACACCATCTTTTAAAGGGTTAATCACAACATGGAAATTGGTTTGCCTGGACTCCATATACATGTATTTTTTGGCCTTCATTTCTTAAACCTTGAGGGTTTTATGTTGTTTTTCACTGTGTTGCAAACCTTTATTTAAGCAGGAGAGCTCATTGTGGATACAGGTTTCTCTTTTTCGAGCATGATTTGGGGAGGGGGGAACTGCCAGACCGAGTGAAAGCCCCCCCAACTTAATCTGTCCAAAAGCAAATCGGAAACTCAGTTCCCACCTGTGGTTTGAGCTGACAAACTCTTTGTTAATCATGGCTTTGCTCCTTTATCTGTGACATCAAAGGGCTCATCTCATTTGTGACATGGATCATCCTTCCCTTTTTTCATTTCCTGAGCACTCATCTGCACTGTTCAAATCCCTGGCCATCCACAGAAGTTGCGTAAGATCTAGCCATATCAATCACTTTCAATTTTCAAAGCGCGGTGTCTCTCTCTCTCTCTCTCTCTCTCTCTCTCTCTCTCTCTTTGTGTCTGTGCTCTTCACTCTGTCTTTACATAATTAACCCTCGCGTTCTGTTCATGTTTTGGACATGAATGTGTTTGTGGGAGATGTTTAGCATCTGTACCTGTAGGAATCACACTGGCATGTGAAAATGTGTTCTATTGATGTGTTCCTCACAGAATAGAAACAATTGTCTTAGAGTGTCAACTTTAAAAATAAATTATTTATTGCAAAAATTTTCAGCAACACTTCAAAATAAGAATAGATTAGTTAATGCAGTAATAAGTGTTAAACACATCAGAGAGCTAAGTAAGCATTAGGTAATCTTGACTTAACATTTATTAATGCTGTTTGACATCCATATCATAAACTTGGGAACATCCTTAAGAATCCCTTTAGTAACACCTCAAGCTATCAAACTATTCAATAATGTATAAATTAATACCTTATTTAACATATACACCATTAGTAAATGATTAGTAGACCCATTAGTTTGCTGTTAATTAACTTACGGTTAACGCCTCTCACTGCATTAGCTAATGTTAATTAATATGCCCTTATTGTAAAGAGTCACACTTTACAATAAGGGTATATCATATATGCATCAGTAATACTGAATTATTGCATGACTCATGATGATTTAATGCATGAATTAATATAGGATGCATCATGAATTCCTGTTGCTCACTCTTAGCAAATGATGAAGTCACCATGACTTTGTGTGGTTAGTTCACACTCAATAAATCATTAAGTAAGGAATGTTAATACATCATTACTTTAAATATTAGTTAACATGAAGCCCAAGTTGCTAAATCCCTGGCAAACTTTACAAGTAATGTACAAATAATATGCTTAAGTATTGCTGAATTAGTGCATGACTCATGATGACTTAATGCATGAATTAATGCAGAATGTATCATGAATTCCTGTTGCTCATCATTAACAAATGATGAAGTAATTATGCCTTTTAGTAATAAGTTTGCACTTAATAGATCATCAGTTAAGGGATGTTAATTCACTGTTACTTCATACATTCATTATTTTTGCAACCAAATTAGCAGGATTCTGCTTACATTAAAGTTTATTGATTAGCTCAGTCTACACTGTAAAACTGTGGAACATGTCACATGTTTATTATCTAAACACCAGTGAGCCTGGTTATAAATGCCTGGTTATTTTTGTTTGTAGCTGTTCTCATTCAAAACACTGTTTATTGAATGTTGCGATCAAGGTTTTTCAGATTTGCTGAATACATTTCAATACTGAATCTAAACACTGTGACAGGTTTTAAGAGTTTTACAAAAAAAGTGTTTAGAACTGAAACATATGGTTTTAGTGTATCAGCCTTTATCTTGAGTGCAGTTATGAATTTTTTCAAGGTTCCAAAACCGTTAATTCATATTTGCTTTGTTGAATGTGCGGCACGGTAGAGCAAGATGCACTGAGGCCAAACCTATTTAGCGGGTATCAATTTAGAAAGTACAGAGGAATGATTAGAAATATTTCAGCTCCGCGGGAGAGCCATGGGTCTACGGAAAACTTAAGTGTAAATGACACATTACTTAATCATTACTTCACACATTACTTACTCCTTTTGTGTCCCCCCAAGTAAAGTCACATCATGACACTCATTTGTAAATGGATACTTAATATTCACTTAAAGGATTACCTGTTGCTTTTCATTTACAAATGACTGAGTTACCAACTCAGGTGATTAATTCACAGTGAATATATTCATGAGTTCCATAATTTTTGGCATTTTTCATTTAATGTTTACATGCAGTACTGTATTCAATATCACATACAGTTTTTGCATTAGTCACTTCTTTGAAATGTGAAATTTCAGTCCAATACACTGAATTTGATTTAATCCAGGTGTGAGACTTCATTACACCATTAACAAATTAATTAATTCCAATCTGTGCCGAATCATGTCCTGTCTTTGGGGCTCAGCCCCTGGTGTTTCAAATATCTTGACACGCCCCTAATGAATAGTAGACTATTAAAATATAAAATGCTTACATATTTGTCTGATAACTTCCCCTTTCTGATTTTTCTTCAATGGGAGAGCTCCGAGTGGGAAGCACTAAGCCCACAAAGAACAGGCACGTACCTGTCACTCTGACAACAGCAGGGTTAGACCAAATTACCCAATATTTCAGAAAACAACCCATGAAAACCGAACTCAAGCAACCCTATGATTGAGGTAAAAAAAAAAAAAATCAACTCTTCATTTTTTTTGTGCGCAGTAACAAAATGCAAGAAATCACATATTTCAAGGTAAGTGAAAATGGTGATGATGATGATGTTGTTTATTATTATTATAATTATTATTTTTATTATTATTATTAGTATTATTATTGTTATTAGTGGGCCTGAACTGAATGCAGGCCCACTACTCTCCCCAGTAGGGAGTGTAGCGGGCCTGGGCACTTATATTATTCTGTGCCTATATTTTTATTATTTTTATGGAAGAATAAATAATAATTTTGGTTCGCGACTACTCTGACAGCTATGAGAAAACCCATACAATATATATATATTAAATCATGCGGCTCGATCGAGAAAGGTGTAGTTTGTCTTTTCTAAGCGATCGGACCAACGGACTTCCCACAAATCCCTAAAAACATGGATTTTCATCCCTCCCTATCAACTAGGCAGAACTCCATAGCAATCGCCTAGTTACGCACAAGCAATCACCCACACCACTAGGGCAACTGCCAAGAACAACCAAGAACAACACAGCAACTGCCCAGCAACACCTTAGCAACCAGCAGAACACCGAAGCAACTGCCTACCAGCGCCCTAGCAACCAACCAAAACAACATAGCGACCGCCTAGCAACCACCTGGAACACCATAGCAACTGCCCAGCAACACCCTCGCAACCACCTAGAACACCATAGCAACCACCAAGCAACCACCCATAACACCATACCAACTGCCTACCAATGCCTTAGCAACCACCCAAAACACCATAGCAACCACCTAGGAACCACCAAGAACAGCATAGCAAAGGCCAAGCAACGCGCTAGCAACCACCCAGAACACCATAGCAACCGCCGTAGCAACCAATTGGAACATCATAGCAACCACCTAGCAACCACCTGGAACACCGTAGCAACCACCTAGCAATGCCTTAGCAATCACCCAGAACACCATAGCAACGGCCGAGCAAGGACCTACCAACCACCTGGAGAACCATAGCAACTGCCTAGCAGCGCCGTAGCAACCACCTGGAACACCATAACAACCACCTAGTAATGCCCTAGCAGCCACCCAGAACACCATAGCAACCACTTAGCAACGCCCTAGCAACAAACATCTGCGCATCTGATCAGTTTTTTTGAAACCAACGTTGTAAAAGACGCTGGACGCGTCTTTTTTGTGTTGCTAAGTAACGTTCCTGTCACTCATCTGCGAACAGATCTGAAATTATCATCTGAAATTAACCGTTTCAATGAACTAGTCAGCAAACTTATTTCAGATTTTTTCATGATCAGACAGCAGGGAAAAGACTGACAATGACGTGAAGTGCCTTTTTTCGAGGCGCCTCAAAGAATCGCATGAAAAAACAGCGAGGCGCCTCACCTCTGAACTGCTACTAAACACTGTTTTCAATTTATCTACGTTTTTTTCACTTCTAAAAAATGCAGACAAAACATAGACAGAGACAAAATAGACAATTGAGTAGCCCCAGCAGCATCCCAGGGCACCCCTGTGTCGCGACCTGCAGAGGTCAGGCCCACTCTTACAGTTTCTGCGGTGGTTGTTATTGTTGTTGTTGTTCTCCCCAATTAAAATTCATGATACATCCTGCATTATTTCATGCATTAAATCGCCACCATTAGTTCAGCATTGCTTGAGCATATTATTTGTGCATTAATTAATAAGCGTTTCCAAGAAATCCAGCTAATTTAGGTTCAAAAGTAATTGTGTGAATTCACAGTGAATTAACATATCTTAACTGATGATCTATTAAGTGCATACTTATCACAAAAAGGCATTATGACTTCCTGGTTAGTTAATGATGAGCAACAGGAATTCATGATACATTCTGCATTAATTTATTCATTAGGTCATCATAAGTCATGCATTAGTTCAGCATTAAGCTGAATTGTTTGTACCCTGATTACTTTCCTTAAAAAACAAAAAGGGGTCATGCCACACGGTTTCCGATCCCTCCTCTTTCCCCAAAGGACATGTCCTGATTTCCTATCATTTCAGCCCTCTTTCGTAAACTTGCCCAAAGTTTCTCCAATTTTGAGTTAGAATGAGTAATACATGTTGAATGATCATATTTTGACTTTTTTTCTACTTTTTGGAAGAACTTTGGGTTTACAAAAGTGGGCTGAAACGATACGAAAACAGGACATATCCTGAGCATTATCTTTCCACTTACAGTGTGTGTCAGCCATTATCAGGAGAATTCATTATGCCCAACGGGGAAACAGAGTTAACTAAAGACTGATGAAAGATTTTTGCCATGTTGTTTCTCAATGGATCGTTCCCTGTGTTAGTATTTCAGTCAACACTGCTACTGACAATCTCTGCTTCCTGTGTTTAAACGCTTGTAGCTTCAGATGAACATGTCAGTATATTGCGATATTTAAATGAGACACTGACGTGATAGCTGCAAACATATAAAAGATGTTAAACATATTGGTTGGGTAAAAACTGCCCCCTCCCCCCCCCTTTGTGTTTTGTTCTAAGTAAATTTGTCAACAGAAATAATTTAAAACTGTCTATCCTGCCACACTTCCTTTGGGCCGTGCCCCACTGACTCATGGGAAATCTTGTCAGTATCGGATCAAACGCGCTTTTAACTGAAGAATTTATTTCCTTTTCCTTGGGGCTTAACAAAATGAAAGCTGAAAGTGTGTAATTATTTTTATATTGGAATTTAATTGCCTGAAAGTTGAGATATTCTACCTGGAGATGGGACAAAATGTTGGATTTGCTTTTAAAGATACTTCCAGATCGCGCAATAATAGATTTGAACAGAATAAAATGGAAACACCAAAATTGAGTTATTTACCACAGTGTTTGATTGCATGCAGTGTCTCTGGCCTGCCTATAATGTGATCAACTGCAGGGCTGTCCAGTCTGGTCCATGTAGGGCTGGTGTGGGCACGGTGTTTGTTTCAGTCCAACAGCAAGGTACTACTTATCAAGGTCTTTCATTGTCTCCAATGAGCTGAGTCTTGCGTCTCTGTGCTGGGCTGACGCACAGCCTGCTCAGTAATATTAGATGTAAAATAAGACACTTCTGCTGTGGAGTTTGTACCATTCTGTCATGAGTCAGTCAATCCATTAGCAAAAAATTAATGGAGGTCAGAAAACACTTTCACTGCTGCCCTTCCGGAACATTCTATTAACGGAAGCCTGACACTCTTTCAGTCAGGTGATAGAGACAGTCACAAGCTATAGAGGAGGTCCTGACCAGTAGATAGTGTCCTATAATTGGGCTGTTCAGGAGCTGGTTTTCGTCTGCTGATTTGGACATTATCGGCCTGAAAGCCGCCGTCTCTGCTGGAGAAAGAGGCTATAAGCTGGGGGTGAAGATGTTCAGTCTGTGCCATTCAGTAATGAATTACACTGACCTGACCTTGGGGGGGGTGTGAACAAAGTATGTCAGTAAAGAATGTACATCAAGTCCGCACCCTTCACTGAAGAGAACTACGCTTGTTCCATTCCATGCAGATGATCTTCATGTTTGTCTTTGCTGCATGTAGAACAGCAGTAACTGAGACCACACACCAGTAAACATGGTGATATCATTTTCTTGCCCTCCACAAAAAGTATGCCAGGGGAGAGCCAGTGACCATTTTACACTCTACAGACCACACACAGTGTTAGTGGAGCTTCAGAGATACAGCGCCTTCCATCATTATTCATCTGGTCCATCTGGTCCCTCATCTGGTTTGGTTCATCATCTGACCAAAGCACACGGCCCCAGTTGAAGTCCCAGTACCGCTTAGCGAACTCCAGACATTTGCGTTTATGATTGTGAAGTGAGAAAAGGTTTTTTCCGTGCATGCCTCCCAAACAGCTTGTTGGCATGTAGATAGTGCCTGATGGCTGTTTTGGAGACTTTGTGACCCCAAGATGCAACCATTTGTTGCAATTCTTCAACAGTGAGCTTTGGAGAACTTTTTATTTCTCGTACCATCCTCCTCACTGTGCGTGGTTGCAAAATAACCGTCCGTCCTTGTCCAGGCTTGTTTACCACTGTTCTAGTGGTTTTAAACTTCTTAATGATTCCTCTGACAGCAGATATGGGCAGGTGCAGCCGAGTGGCTATTTTCTTGTAGCCATTGCCTGACCTGTGAAGGTCGACACACATCTGCCTTACTTGAGTAGTGTGTTCCTTTGTCTTTCCCATGTTGAAGATTGGATAAGAGAAATTGCCTCTGTGTCACATCATATTTATACGCCAGGGAAACAGGAAGTGATGATTTACTAAGTAAATGTTCCTAGATACTCTGATCAACTTTGTAAACTACTGTAGAAATGACAGAAATACTTAAATTACATTTATTTCCTAGGAATTGTAAGGCGTGCCAATAATTGTGGAACAGGTGATTTTATGAAAAATAATTATTTCTTAGTCAGGGATTTTTTTTTATCCCTTTAAAGTCACTTGAGTTAAAGGTTACATTTTTCTACAATTTTCAAGTGTGAGAGTATGCTTCTGCAATAAAAATGGAATTTATTTTAAGGCTTTTAACACATCTTATCCTGGGGTTCCACATGCAGTACTGCAGGAGAGCCTGTAAAAAAAATGCATCCGACAGGACTCAGTACAGGACAGCGAGCAAATATTTACACACTACAGGACATGTACAATACTACGGGAGAGTCATTAACTTTAGTGCAGTGCTCTTTAGTGCTTCGTGAAACTTGCAGTCAACCCTTTGGGTTCACATTTGCAGATGATGTACAGCTAAAATTAATGTACAGTTGTAATTGAGCTCCTGTTGCTATGCATCATGGGAAATGTAATGTAGAAATGAAGCGGAGGCGTATGTAGCATTAGAGGCAACATTTAAAGCCTTCCCAGTGGACTTTGGTTCATTCCGGAAGCCTGATAATCTCAGTACTATGCATCACACAGGAGGACTCAGTTCCGGGCTGTGGGGAGCTCAAGCCAATCCTCGAAACCCCATGATTGGTCGTGCAGTTTATCAGCAATGCACCACTCACAGATGGGTCTTGGATAAGCCAGAATTGAAATTCACCTCGGTGCTTAAGCCTCACATAATGCATCTCGGCAGCTCAGCAGATGCCTGGAGAATGCTGGGAGTTCTCAGCGGTGGTGGCAGATTCCTCACCGATGCTCCTTTATTTTAATTCACGGTGCTTGTCAAAAAGTTGAAAAGCACATCAAAGCCAGAATCCTTGGGTTTTGAAATATAGGAACATGTTCTGCGGCAACAAGACACTCTGATGTCCTTGGTGATCGAAGGAGCGTGAGCATTTCACTGCCAGGGGCATTACAGTCTGACCATGTGAAATAGAAATAAGGAATCGGTGCCTTTATCCAAAAATATTGAGACTGTCTTTGGGGAGTTCACCCATATATTACTGTAATGCCACTGCTATCATACTTTCCATTAACTGAAATGCTTTATTTACTGGAATGTAACGTCAGCGGATTCTATGTAACTGTGGCAAGCAGAATTAAGGAATTATTCGCTCATTAATTTGCGCTCAAATCTTTGATTAAATTTAAATGACTTAATTTTAAAGATGCTGAATTGAGTTGTGTTAAACTGATGGTAAATATTTAAAGGAACAGTCCACCGTACTTTCATAATGAAATATGTTCTTCTATGAAATGAGACGAGATGATACGTACCTCTCCGAGCTTTGAGCGACCTCCCAGTCAGCCAGACGCGCTGCCGCTCCTGTTAGCATTAGCGCTTTGACAGCGCATTGATCACTAACTCTCTTTTCTGAGGGGTAGAGGCCAACAGGGTGCCCTGCTGCTCATCAGTCCCCTCACTCTCAGGGTCAGGGGCCAATTCGAGTTCCTGCGAGGGCCGGAATTGGTTGGACACCTCAACCACTGGAGGAGCTGTCGCTGTCATCTGAGCCGTATGTTCTTCCTGAGCTCACCAGGGAATTCATTGTTTTAACAAGTGTACAAAATAGTTCATCTAGCCGCATTTGATGTATTTGCAATCTTCGTCTCAGGGTTGTTTTGACTGTTTTTCAGTCTTACTCGACTGGCAGTGACAGCTCTTTTGGCTTCTTATTAACAGTTAACAGAAAAAGATTCTAAATGCAAATGCCACTCTTTTAATCAACTCCATACATTTTGACCTTCAAAAATAACATTTTCAGTGTCTAAATTTATTAGGCTTTGAGGTTACAGTTTACAGTTTTAGATGATGACCCTGCTAATTTACTTGTTTAACTTGAACAGCAGAAAGAACTTCAGAACATGAAATTACAGCCCTCCACCAGCCAAACACTGGTACAATTGTAATTGTGGCTGCTGAGATTTTCTGCTCGAGCAGAAAATCTGCTTAAAGTACTTAGCACATATTGGAAAATGTTGCTGAGTTCTATGCTACAGTTTAATGTAATATGACAGAAAAAGTGTTTAAAATGGATGGCTGGTGCTTCTCAGAATCCGTGCACTGCTCTGACCAGAAGTGAATTTCATGGCCTGGGATGGGTCTTTAGCATCAGGGAATGTGCTCAATGCATTTAGCGCCAGCACTTTAATTTTTACTCCTCTCTGGGGGACTCCCTCATCTCTGTTCATCCCTCCATTTACCACTCTAGTCTCTCGCCTCTCGCCTTTCAGCTTAAGCCCAATTTCCGCTGCTAATTTCCCAAATTCCTCGAATAACTAAGCCAGTTCTCACCACGACAGCAATGAGGGAAGAGATGGCGGGAAAGAGAAGTTCATTTTATCTGTGTGAGGAAATTGCATAAATGAATCAGGGTTCTGACTCTCGGAGGACAGCCAGCATGATAATTAGCACTGCTTCTCAAAAAGACCCCCCCGGCTACCCGCCGCAGTGATCTTGGCTTGGGCTGCCAAGCTTCAGAACTCGGAGTGCTTTCTGAGCAGCGCTCTTGAGAATCTCGCTATCAAGGCCTTACTGAAGCAGGGCTGCCCAACTCTGGCCCTGGAGATGTAAATGAAAACTTATATCGTCCATTACGGACTGCAGTTACTGCTCCCAAACATGGATGGAATCTGACAAATCTTTTTGGCTCCCAGATTATAAATGTATGTGTTATCTGTACATGTGTATGTGGGTCATTCCATGCCAAATCAACAAATGTCAGAAAAAGTTCCCAGGTCACCCCCTCAGATTTTGATGAAAACTTGCCAAAATGAACCTTATGGGGTTTAAAGAAAAACCACAAAGTTTTAATGAAAAATTCCCACCCGTCTCAAAGTTAGGTGCCACGCCCTTTTTTGCAGTCACAAATTGCAAAAATGATGAGGGAGGGTTTTTGAAAGACCATATCTTAATTTCTAAGCAAGATAGAAAGCTGAAATATACTACACTGGCAGAATCTGGCATCAAAAAGGAGTTTGGAGGAAGCATTTAGAAGTTATAAGCTTCAAAAATCTGAATTTGGTTTGGCACCAGACCCTTTTTTCAAATTTTGACCCTGACATGCGGGGTCGTCTCTTGTCCTGCACTCAATGTTCTTTTGGATTTTGGTTATTTGGGGGAGATACTATAAGCAGATGCAAGATTACCCCAAAGAAGCTTTTAATCTCTGATTTATTGTCACCTGAAAATGGTCTCAAGTCAGAAAACCAGTACCATACCCCCTTCTTTGAGGGTACAGGTGACTATGTAGATTGCTAACCATGACAGTGTAATTACTTCTCCTAATAGATGCACATCTAAACCTAACTGGTGCAAATCTATAGATCTCAACTCAAGTCCTTCAATGTAAACTCAACGTGAGAAAAATGGCATATTTCTCTGCTTTCGGTCGGCAGTTTTCCCCCCTGTGGACACGTTACAAGCTAAAAAGCCTTATTATGCAGGTTTTTCATGTATCACTGCTGACAGATTCAGCTGAGTTTATTAGAGTAATGTTAGATGATCTTCACATTCCAAATCAGGGTGTGTGCTAGTTTTTACTGCAATCGCAAATCAAAATGTTACATGTTATCATAGTGTCCACATCTGATGTCATTAACAAACAAAACACTGCTTGTGCCTTTGGCAAACAGATCCCACCAACCTCAGAGGTAAATGACCAGCATGTCCTGGATGAGTAATTGCCAAGAAAACATTCATTCAGGAATACAATTAAGGTTTAGGCAAATAATTAATCCTAACTCCACTGCAATCTCCTATGGTGCATATTTGCTTCATCAAAATAATCTCTGTGCATCTGTAACAGAGGGG
Organism: Gymnothorax reevesii; assembly: GCA_029721435.1. NCBI lineage: Eukaryota > Metazoa > Chordata > Actinopteri > Anguilliformes > Muraenidae > Gymnothorax > Gymnothorax reevesii. Next base: position 83,815,263 of record CM056583.1, read on the forward strand.
GCGCAGAGTAGAGCATGTATTTGCATTACTGCTTAGTTATCTGGATAAATGCAGTGAGACCAAGGACAAAGGAGAGGTTTTAACAGTGGAGGGCGTGCGGGGCTTCAGTTCTAGGGATTTCCGTTTAGCTTTGAGAAAGTTTGAGGGACAGGATTATATTTGAGCATTGTGCAGGTTTTCACCCCACACCTCTCTTACCCTATCTGTGACAGCCCCCGAGTAATACCCTGACCAGCTTGCTGTCCCCCGCCGCCGCGGTAGCGAGTGGAGCAGGGGACATGGTATTCAACTCCATCCGTTCGTCCGTCCATCCGTCCCTCACGTCCCGTTTGTCGTGAACGCGATATTGCAAGAATGGTTTGACTGATTTCATTCATATTTAGCTTCAATGTGTATTAGTGTGATACGCCGACCCCAGTCGATTTCCGTGACCTGGTGGGAGACATGGCCACGTTTAGCGGCAACACTTGTTACACTTCAGTCGATGCTGTAGATTTGAGAGGATCAGTTGTAATTGCCCACATCCAATCTGTATTTAGGTCTGGTGCAGGACGAAGGACACTACTGAAAGTGAAAAACAACACACTGGGTTGTAGCTCTCAATACTTTATTGACTGGTAAGGTAACGTTTGAAACATTGCCTTACCAGTCAATACATTGTTGGGAGCTACAACCCAGTGTGCTAGATTTAAGAGGGTTCAAGGTTTTGTCTAGTACAGTTATCCAGCTAATTCTGTAATTCTGCTTTATGAAAGAGGAGTGAACCGGATGAGATAAAACAAATTCCGAGAAACGTTCAAAGAAAAAGCCAATCAAGGTTCGGGATTAATTTGGTGCTAATGGGTAATGGAACCGATTATTTTTACATGGCTTTATACCTCTGATGTAGACATGCTGGGAGAGATTTTTTGTTTTATGAACAAACACAGATCAGTGGACTGGCTTGCAAGGAAGGTGACCGTCAGAGTAAATGTAAGTAAAGGACTGTGTAAAGCTTTATAAAAGCAATGGGAGCGTAGAGGGGAGGAGTCTAAAATAACATCTCTGTCGGGGTGATGCATCTCTGCCAGGCAGCGATCTGGCCGCATCATCGGCGGGGAGACAAATCAGTGCTGCATGACCTGTCAGGAAGCTGCAGTCACACCTGATGACATCTTACTGGTGAGAGGGCCAGATGAGATTAAAGGCGTCTTATCACAGAGAGAGGGACAGCTGTGGGTAATGAATTATGAATCATCTCGTATACAGTGGCAGGGAGTGATTCTGTGTGAAAGTGGTTTGTAGTCCTTGCTAATGATTCCAGACAACAGAAATGGCGGAACTACAATTTGATGCCAATGTCAATTATGACATCATAACTGAAAATGGTTGACTGTAATTGGCTTTGCTGAATTAAGAATGTAGGCAACATTATGACTTTTATGTAATTGCATCATTTTCTAAGCAATGTTACCTCAGGTGTTTTTTTCCCACAAGTCGTCTAAAAGAATTTTTTTTTAGTTTCTGAAATGAATCATTTTTCTCTCGGTAGCAGTGGAATGAAACAAAAGCTCAGCCTGTCAATTTTAGCATCTGATCTGATATCAGACGTTAAAAACTAAACACAGTATGTGATCTGTGTAAAAACGTTACAGCGCTGTTCTTCAAAAGTCCTTTTTTGTTTTTTTTTTGGTCTGAACTTCTCCCTGAGTAATAAAAAAATAATAAAAACTTGTCCACTATTTAAGACAAGATGAACAGGATAAAATAAAATTGAATCACTGTGAGGATATGCTCTGTCAGCAGATTAGTCTGCATTTTTTTTCACCCTGTTGGACTCCACAGGTAGAGAGTCCGAGAGAGATCCGTGTGTGAGATGTTGATGTGGGTCTCATACTGGAAAGCATTTTGACTTATATCACTATGGTTTGAACACTGAGCCGATCTGGGCAGACACTGCAGGAGTTCGTAGCAATGACCCAGCAGGCATCTGGAATCAATGTCCCTACATACAATAATGTTCTGTTCCAACTCCCCTGTCTGGGGCTGTTACTCGTGATTCGAACGACGATCCTTCATTCTACTGAATTAAAATCCTGACTATTCAGCATACAGTGGCATTCCAGATAATTCTGTGCTTACAACAGTCTTAGTCCCAGTACCTGCATGTCCACTCAGTTTTTCTCGATCATTCTTGAAGAACATTACAGGCCTGCTCAGAATCCTGACCAAAAGCCAATGAAACACCGCCAGGGTAAACTCAACAGGTGACCTCGAACCAGGGTCAGTCGCCCTAATATCTTATCTGACTGGAATAAAGATGAAATCCCTGCAGTGATCTTGCAACCACTAAACGTAATGATTGATTTAAATTAGAGTTCTGAAGCACATTTTACACTGCAGTGAGCACCAGATGACTGGCTCGCTAATAAAGATGATGAAAGTTTCAGTGATGCTGAAGTGGTAAGTTGTGAAGTTTGGAAAAGTGACAGTTAACAGTTCTGTAATGTGAGGCTTAGATGTTTTAATAACAGATTGTAAAAGCTCAATCCCCAAATCAATAACACTCACTGTATAAGATAATTCTGTGCTCATACCTAATTCTCCATAAACCATGTGTCATACTTGGCTAAATAAATGGCCTCTTATTTCATAGAAGCGAAAAGAATAATTTACTCTTCGTTTAATTCATTGACAGCTAATGCAAATGAAGAAATGGCCCCTCCTATTTCTCTCTCTTATACTTTCTCATAGGTTCTCAAATTGATTCAGAGGTGCTGATTGGCTGACAGCTGCTGTGAGAGTGAGAAATGAGACTATAATCTCCTCCAATCCCAGGTCTTGCAGTAACAAGCTCTCAGCATTTAATTAGAGACACAGGAAGTAAATAGTTTACAGTGGTGCACAAAACAAGCAGCTGATTGATATTGATTGCAGTGGAGGTTAGAATACTAATAGACTACTCTGTTATACTACTGTCACTGGAGCTGAATAGAATGCCTCTCTATCTCTCTATCTCCTGTTTTTTTGTTGTACACTCTGTCTTTCACCCCCTCAGTCTCTTTCCTTTCTCCCATTTGTCCCTTCTTACCCCCTCTTTCCCATGTTTTTATCTTTCTTCCCCTTATTTTAATCCCTCTTGATTTTTCTCTTCTACCTCTCAATCGCTCTCTCTTTGTCACTGTCACTGCTTGTGAGTCTTTGTATCAAAAGGCAGAGGGATTTGGAAAGAAATGGGATGGAGACATAGGTTTGCTTCTGTCAGATTGAAGATACTTGGATAACGATTGATAATCATTGCTCAGCAAGCGGAGAATGAAGTGCAAAAGGACACACTCGTGCAGTAACCCCACTACACTGTTCACACTGTCCCACACAACACAAGCACTGCATCTCAGGATCTCAGATACACCCCTGCTGTACCCCATCTGCACTGTTCACACTGTCCCACACAACACAAGCACTGCATCTCAGAATCTCAGATACACCCCTGCTGTACCCCATCTGCACTGTTCACACTGTCCCACACAACACAAGCACTGCATCTCAGAATCTCAGACACACCCCTGCTGTACCCCATCTGCACTGTTCACACTGTCCCACACAACACAAGCACTGCATCTCAGAATCTCAGACACACCCCTGCTGTACCCCATCTGCACTGTTCACACTGTCCCACACAACACAAGCACTGCATCTCAGAATCTCAGACACACCCCTGCTGTACCCCATCTGCATTGTTCACACTGTCCCACGCAACACAAGCACTGCTTCTCAGAATCTCAGACACACCCCTGCTGTACCCCATCTGCACTGTTCACACTGTCCCACACAACACAAGCACTGCTTCTCAGAATCTCAGATACACCCCTGCTGTACCCCATCTGCACTGTTCACACTGTCCCACACAACACAAGCACTGCATCTCAGAATCTCAGACACACAACCCCTGCTGCTGCACTGGCTGAGCTTCCCACAATGCACTGCAGGCTTAAAACACGACTGCTTTGTGGTAAAGGCAAACGCGGAGTTTAGAGGAAGAGAGGGTGAGGGGGGACAGTGTGGGCGAATGTTGGAGAGAGAGGCTGGTTGACTTCATAAAGCTTTACTTGTGAAGTAAAGAGTGTTTGGGAGAGCAAAATGAATGTATAAAGAAAAACCCAAAATAGAGAATAGGAATAAGCTGAGCTGTGAACTTTAAAAAAAAAAAAAACTCTTTGGTGTTCCTGAATAGCCTGTTATTCTCTCAAAGCTTTCATGGTGTAGATGAACTGTTTTTGTCAAGACATAATCCTTGTTCTCTCAGGTGGCCTGATTTACCTTTTACGACCAATCAAAAGGCTGTGTTCATTAAACCAATCACCTGCCTGGGTTTGTATTCCTCAGGTGCAGATCATGGGCTCTGTGCTCTGTGTCCCTTCATTAACAGTCATGCAGCATCAGTAGTTTCACTAAACACTTCATCTTAATTGGAGAGAACAGCTCTGCGGGGTTTTCAGGACGGACCCCAAAAGTGTTCAGCACCACAAAGGCCTGCAGTTTGCAGCTGTGAAAATCTCCAGTGCCGCTGGACCTGGAGAACAGAAACGGTTTACTGTCCTCAACTGAGTATTCGGGTAGTGTAATCAAAAAGTGCATCAGTCAGCGAGGGGGGGAGAGAGAGGAGAGGTGGAAGAGATTTGGGGAGAAGAGGGATCAGGGGAGAGTCAGAGACAGAGGGAGGGCGCCAGAGAGCTCATTCTACTCCCTTATTTTTGCGATCACTAATCACTTCCTGTCTTCTATTGCTCTCCGGTCCACCCAGAAAGGAGACGGCGGATGACTGAAGGTAAGAAAAGGAGATGATGGTCGTTCTAAATCAAACACCATTTCAAAGGGACGACTGTTACTGATGTTTACAGGTGTGGCAGATTGGGAGAGCTCAACAGGTGTGTCATTTGTGCTCTGCACAGTCCGGAAGAAACCGACTTTTGCAAAGGATCTTTCTAACAATCCTTTACTAAAGTCGCCTCGGGGCTCCCCTGTGGCTTTTTCTTTGGCTCCATGAACGAACTGCGATCTTTTTAACGATGGCGAACCTCAACTGATTTCCAAGTCGGGGGTGAGGATAGAAAATAAGTTGATTGGAGCTTGAAGGACACGCAGTAGAGAAAACACATCCAGTTTCACCATCACTTATCACCTCTTCTGTCATGTTGACCTTGACGTTTGTCTGACCTGCGATAATCTGATCACCCCTTACTGTTCTCTCATATAACCTCCACACAGTTTCATCAAAATGGATCCTGATCTTTCTCCGAAATCCTGCTTTAAAATGGACAAACAAACGGGAGCAAAACCCTCGTCTAACTTAATTGGCGGAGGTATGAACCCATTGAGAGAGGGAGTGCAAGAGAGAGCAGGAGGGAGTGAGAGAGAATGGTGTGCATGTGCGGAAAAGAGCTCCCAACGCTGCCTGTAGAGCTGAATTAGGCCAATACCCTCTTGTGTTAAATATTCAAAAACGAGCCCTAAGTTTTTGGGCTCATGTTGAAAGAAGTCAGCCACTCTCCCTCGCCTACAAAGCCCTGTGCTGCCAGGAGTCAAACCCACAGAAAAGTCCCCTCTGCCAACTTGTCCTGAGGCTGGGCAAATCCTCCAGTACTCAGGTCACGACATTACAACCACCCCAGCGTCAGAGCACAAACACCCGGAACATCAGACCCAACCAAATTATGATGAACAAAAAACAAAAATACAGAGATTACTGGACAGAACAAATAAAATCCCTGAGCAAAATGGAAACTTATGTGGCTCCGAACAGACAGTACACTGTGGCCACCCACTTGACCTCAGTGACAGACACAAAACTGCGACGGACATTGACTAAGTACAGACTGAGTGAGCACAACTTCGCCATAGAGGTTGGCCGACACAGACAGACCTGGCTGCCCAGAGAGCAGAGGTTGTGCTGTTATTGTGACCAAGGAAGTGTTGAGACCGAACTGGACTTCCTAACACAATGCAACCAATTCAAGAACCTTCAGGAAAAATATTTTGAAAAAAATAACAAAAATAACCCCAGAATTTCCCAATCTATATGACTGGGAAAGACTACCGATCCTCCTGGGAGAGAGAGAGGACTGCTGCAGTCTGGCGGCGAGATATGCAGCAGCTGCCATGAGCTCCACATGTCAGTGCCCCCTGTCCCACACAGCAAATAATTAATCTTTATTAAATTATCTGTTCAATGTAAACATGTAATTTTACCCACTGTCCATAGCCCCTCATGTTTCATATGGTACTTTGTATATTTATTGTATATAGTTTTTTTTGTCATATGTTCTACTGTTGTATCGTTTGCGTAAATATGCTTTGGCAACATTGTATTGTATGCAGTCGTGCGAATAAAGCCTCATGAATTTGAATTTGAATTTGAAAGGGAGGACGATAAACTGAAAGAGAAGGAAAGAAAAGCAGGAGACAGAAGTTGAGGTTAGAAGATAGAAGTAAAAATTAGATTTTCTCTATCCTGTCCCTGACGGCCTCCCCCCTCCTCAGCTGTTATTAGCGCTGCTAATGACCTGAATTGCGTGTTACAGGGAGGGACACTAACACTCTTATTATTGTATTTAAAGACTCATCATTTCTCATCTTTCCCCCTCACTTGGTCGTGTTGTGCGAATCACAATTAGCACATCCTACTCTCCATCACCCGCCGCTCTCCTGACCCTGATGGGAATGGGAGGAGGAGGGATTAGCGGTCGAGAGAGGATTCGATGGAAATTGCGCGGGGGAGGCTAATGGCTTCTTAAGATATCATAGGCAGCTGAGCGCGCAGAGAATTTATGTATCGATGTCATAAGAGCTGTTGAAGTGTTGTGTGCCAGGTCGATCGTTGCAATAACCAGGGCTCCTCGTCTGATAGTTCATCCTGAGCTGCTCTGGACATTAAAAACTGATATTTTCTTTTTTTATCTTTTTCCCCTGACTCTAAATATACCTTCACATATCTGCCTCACTCCACCATAAAGAATAGAAGTTGACTGACAGGGAAACGATTCCTGTTCTTTTCAGACAGCAGTTCTGGGTCCCCTTTTCAGACTAATTTGATTGAGTCTGTACCGCTGCGGTAGGTACATCTAACAGATTTGAGCTCTGAGAACAATCCAGAGGGTTTCTGTCAAGTGTTCCTGGCTGATGTATTTGTTTATTTCTTCGATGTCCTTTGAACAAATAGAATCAGAGCTTCATTCGATTGTGTTACACTCCCTCGAAAAACCATTTACGTTGCTGTTCATGTTTATCTTGGTGACTCAGCCATTTTTGATAAAAATCTGGCATTTTTAATGTATTATGTCACAACCTTGAAGTACTTTTGCAAGTTCCCTTCCAATTAGATATTCTTTATTGACCCAATGGGGTCATTTGTCCTCTGCATTTGACCCATCCTGGTTTCTGAAGGGCAGCCACAGTGCAGCCCCCAGGGACCATCTCCAGTTCTAAAGCCAGAGCCTTGGTCAGGGACACTGGTAAGAGTGTTACTAGAGAATACCCAGTGATAACCCAAACATGGAGCTAGCTCCACATATACTAGTCCTGGCCAACCAGAACTCAAACTTAGAACCTCCATATTGTGAGGTAACAGCTCTAATCACTGTGCTGCGGTGCTTCATACAGTCTCAGCATGTTTAAATGATGCACCATCGGGGCAGGGTAACAGTGTGCTCGTGTGAATCATGTCTGATGCGTTTTCTCATGACTTAGGACAGAACTGTGAAAACCGGTGCGCGCCTGTGACGTGCATATCAATGAAATGGAAATTACGTCAGGAAGTTCTCAGCTACCGTTTCAACTGCATTTTGGACTGAAACAGCATCACCCGGCCGTTAGTCAAGAGTCATTCTGTCCTTGTTCCTTTATGTTCGCATAAGTGCTGTTTGAGCGAAACATGCATCAAACTTCATTCAAGGCCGTTAGATTCTTGCTGACACAACTGTAGCACTGACCTCAGCAGTCATAACACTGACAGAACATTCCGGTGACATTGTGAGAGCTAGCTTTGTTTTTTTTTTCTGGCTTTAAAGCTGCTTTCTCACTGGACCGAAGCAAATTTTTTGCATGATGGATTACAGTCAATGTCAGTGCAAAGACTTGAATACATGCGAAACGCAAAAATTTGTTTCGCGTCCAGTGTGAAAGCAGCTATACTCCTGAATAAATGGGGTATGAAAAAGCATTTATGTGGCAACCAAACCATTAATATGAGAGAGCAGCTCAATGGCAACCAACACAGAATCAGTAAATCCCCAAACACAATCTACTCAAATGTTTGCTCATGTTCTGACAAACTCTGCTAAAGCTAAGCTAAGGGTTCTCTCTGCTAAGTAGAATCCAGACTTTTTTTTTCCTGAGCTATGCTTGTGCTGCTGAATGAATGTTGTGATATAATGGGACTTGGATTTCTGGTTCTAAAAGCGCCGTCGTTAATATTGGCACCATTAGGCTCGTGCTGCCAGCAAATTAAACCACAATAGAGCCAACGTCACAAGGTCTGAACTGCATCATAACTGCTGTATTTCTGACGCAAAATCACAGTCTTATTTTGCCCCCCCAGTGTGCCTGAGTCACAAGAGCCGTTGTTACCCCTGTTAAATATTCACTGCTAAAAGTGATTGGGTTGGAGGGGGATGTAATTCAGAGTAGCGCAATGTCCGTCAAATAGAAACAGACTTAACTCATTACTGTCGGCCCGCCTAACTAAAAAGCTGTGTGATCAAACGCAGTTCAGAGTGTTGTGTTTTTTTAGATTCTACATGTTGAGATGGCTTTAAAAGAAACAAGCACAGACCTATCTTTGCATAGCATACACCCTGGAGAAGGGATTTCGTCCAACACGGATACTTGTGAACGCGTTTGCACACATATACGCTCGCACTCACACATATAGGGTTACATACGCAAACCACCATGCCCACGCTCATATAGTAACATGCGCCGCATATTCCGAAAGGAGGGTGAGATATTTCACAAACCGTCGCATTCTTAGCCCACACACATACTGCGATAACTGTTCCTCACACACCTGCCCAGGAACAACTCCGCATGTGAGCACACACATGCACACACACACAGATGCATTCTATAGCTGTACTTGTACTTTTAATGATCTCCCCCTGCCAATTATGGTTGTTGCAGAGTAACACAATGTGAAAATTGTGCTTTGATGACTGTGTATTATCGACACTGACACTGCTTTAAACGGTTTCCCTCGGGTGGTGTGTGGGAGGGGAGATTGGTGGAGAGAGAAGAATCGAGTGTCCCCCCCCTCCCCCCCCAAGTCTCTCCTGAGTGAATTGCGACCATTGTGTTACCGCCTTCAGATAAGCTATATATAACCCCGAGAAAATCGCATCGGGGAATTATCAGCATAATTAACTGCAGAGAGGCTTTATCTCATTGAGAGAATAAGCGAATAAGAACCCCCCTTGGGCAGTTTTCTGGGGTAAAGGGCCTTGCTCACGGGCCTTGATCATCTTCAAGATCAAGTCAGAATCCAAGCCCTACAAGACCAGCTAACATTCCCCCCCTCCTCTTTCTCTCTCTCTCTCTCTCTCACTCACTTTTATCTCCTGCCATTTCTCCCAGGGCATCTCTGTAAAAGCAGAACATGTTCTCAGCGGACCTCCACTGGTATAATAAAGGATTAACGCACAGAGCTTAATGTTCACACTGAGATGTAATTATCTGCGATGTTCCTGGTCTTTATAATGTTTGACATACTGTGCTTTTCATGCTACTTGAAGGGGGGGGATACCAAAAAATAAATGGACTGTTCACTATGTTTTTGAAATACTGTTCTAAAATATAGAAGGTTAAAGATTTTAGGAAATACAGTATTTTGAGGACATGAGGGTTCTCGAGATCGGTGTCATTTCATCCATACCTGCTGTTGCTCATCAAATCTTCAAAATTCAATTAGATTTTTAGACATTCTCTATACACAAGTGGATGAAAATAAGTACTAGAAACTGGACTCAGGTGTAAAATTACTGTAAGGTCATAAAGCTGCAGTTATCCAGCTTTGAGCCACATGTCTGGCACTTCTGCTTTTCATGATTACAGATTTTTCTGCCACACTTTACAATAAGGGTACATTAACTAACATTAGTTAAAGCTGTTAGAAGCATGAACTATTAGTTAATTAACTGTAAAATAATGGGTCTTCTAATCATTTACTAATCCTGTTCATGTTAGCGAAGGTATTAATTTATACAATTTTGAATAGTTTGATCGTTTGAGGTGCTATTTAAGGCATACTTAAGGAGTGTTTTCAACCTCATAACAAGGATGTCAAAGAGCAGTAACAAATGTTGAGGTTCCCTAATGCTTATGTAGTTCTCTGGTGCATTAGTTAACTGTTAATTAATTGGTAGCTAATGCTTATTACTGCATTAGCTAATGTACTGTCATTGTAAACTGTTACTGAGCTTTTTGTAATGGCCATCAAAATTATCCATAATTCTCGGTGAGGATCACCAAAAATTCCCTCACGACCCCAAATTTCCTCATAACATCTGGTTTCTCAACAAGTATAGCTATACACGCCCCACACACATTCACACGCCATTTTTGGCCATTAATTGTGGGTGTTTGTTGTCCCTACGTAGCCTAGCATGACAGCGGGTAGATGCGGGGCGGGGGAAGAGTATGTAAAAGGCAAAGAAACATTCTACTAGTGACCGGAGTGCCTCTCAGGTCTGAGTGGCCATGAGTTTATGGCTGAAATTTGATGCTCCTGTAGCATTTCGGCTGAAATTCAAGCATCGAAGAGCATGCGCTGTTAAGATGCGCCACACACATTAAAGCCTAATTACCCATTTTAAGCTGATTAATAAATGTGATTAATCAGAGTCTCCCCTGAGCCTCTCGGTTCAGTCCCATCCTTATGCAGCTTTTCACCGGTTCTTCTACATGGCGTTAAACAGTGTTAAAGATGGAGGCTGTTTCTGTTTCTCTAATGGAGGGAGATGAAAGATTGAAACTCCCATCCATGCTCCTAACAGCGCAGTGTAGCTTTGGTGAGCTGGAAGAGGGAAGGGAATATGAGCAGAAAATGAATTAAGAAACTCCAGACCTGTCTTTAATGAGAGTGATTAGTGCGTCCGGATGTTTGCGTAGCAGGGAAAATGCTTCATCGGTCTTTTCCCGCCCGTTTGTGATGACAGGCCCAGTCCTCTTTCATTCAGGGAGCAGAAAATTGTTAGCGCCTCAGTGACAATCTAGTAGTTTATTTATTTTTTTTATTTCGGTGAAAAAAACTGAAAAAAAGGTGTAAAAACGGCACTTGATTAATGCTCAGTTTTTACTGGTCATCGTTTTGGGGCCATTTAGATGAATGACTTTGCAGCGTATCAATTACGCCAGTCAGCTTAAATTTAATTTTAGTTGTGTGTTTACAGTGTCGCTTCGCTCGAGAAGAGAACAGAAACCCCAAACCGCTCGTTACTGCTGTCGCTCGGTTTAGCTCAGTATAAACGCTATAAATACTACAGCTGGAAGAGGGACAAACTCTCTCTTTCACTCTTTACCCCTCCCTTTCCCTGCTCTCTTCTTTCTCCCCGTCGCTCTCTCAGATCCTTCCTTCTCAATTTCCCTCTTCCCCCCTGACTCTCTCCTTCCTGTGTCCTGTTCTTTTCTTGCTCTCCCAGGCTATATCATCTCTCCTCCCCATCTCATCTCTCTCTCCCCCTCTCCCTCTTGCTGTCCTGTTCCCTCTCTATCCCCTCTCGCTCTCTCTGTCCTCTTCCCTCTGTATCCCCTCTCACTCTTACTATCCTGTTCCCTCTGTATCCCCCTCTCACTCTCACTATCCTGTTCCCTCTGTATCCCCTCTCACTCTCACTATCCTGTTCCCTCTGTATCCCCTCTCACTCTCACTATCCTGTTCCCTCTGTATTCCCCTCTCACTCTCACTATCCTGTTCCCTCTGTATCCCCTCTCACTCTCACTATCCTGTTCCCTCTGTATCCCCTCTCACTCTCACTATCCTGTTCCCTCTGTATTCCCCTCTCACTCTCTCTGTCCTGTTCCCTCTGTATCCCCTCTCACTCTCACTATCCTGTTCCCTCTGTATCCCCTCCCTCTCTCCCCCCCTCTCTCTCTCTCTCCCTGCTCCTGAGTTATGGCTCTAATACCGGGGCTCAGATGGACTGCAGGCGACAGCTCTTTGTTAGTCCAGACTGCAGCGCCGGCGGTCAGGGGCGCAGGAAATGCAGCCAAAACAGACCAGAGCTGTAGCCAAATCCTGCAGGTGCTGGGGACAGGCAGAGAGAGAGGGAGCGGGGGAGTGGGGGAAACTGAAGAAGGGAGAGAGAGGGAGGGAGGAGAGAGACGCAGGAGAGGGGGAACAAAGAGTGAGCGAGAGAGCAAGAGAAAGGGAGCCCGGTGTTCATGGGCAGAAGAGCGACAGAGTGAGGGAGTGAGAGAGAGAAGGGAAAAGGTCGAAGGGTAAATCTCGATAGCTGGTTGTTTGGCTGCATCTGAATTCTGTTAAACTGAGGGCCCTTATTTTTCCTCTCCACTTGTCCTTGACCTCGAGAGAAAACATCACACAAGTCTGGGGATATTGGGATATTGGGAGAAAAATGCTTTGTCTTTTTTTTTAATGCGACATGAACACTATGGCGACGCTGGCCTTTGCTGTTCATCGAAAAGCTGTGGGACATGAATGACGTGTCCAATCACTACACCTGCAAAGGACTGCAGTCCGCATTTGCTGTTCTTTCATCTGTCCGGCGTTTCTTTGCTGGAAGGAAGCGATGAAGGAGCTTATTTCCTCCTTTCCTTCATAAAACTTGGACGCTCCTTGTCATGACGACCAGCCAAAGGATACTCGGCTCATGCCTGTTGGCGAGGAAGGTTCCTTACGCTGCTAAAGAATTTGAATAGACCACAATTTCCCTGAAAGAGTCAGTGGGTCGTCAGTAGGAGACTTCGAGAGGTTACATCTGTCTTCGCCTTTAATTGACAGATCTTTGCCGGCCGTAGAAATCAGCACAATCTGGCAAATTAATTCTGGTGCTTCGTCAAGCAGCCACAGTTAATGACACTTATTGGTTGAATCTGAGCCAGAGAGAGAGGGATGAACGCCGAGAGAGAGAGAGCTGTTATATATTATTGTCATTACATTCATCGTTATAATTATCATTTTAACTTTATTAGCTTTATTACTGTAATATTGCTCCTTTGCGTATCAGCGGTATGTACTGCATGTGTGGGCAATGATTGCCTTTTGTATTTCAGGCTAATAATTAAGCAGCTTAAACATGTCAAAGACGGAGAGATGAGGAGTGAGGGGGAGAATGATGGACTGATTAACCTGAGAGGGGATGAGGTGAGGGAGGTACGATGGAGGGAGTGAATTATAGTGGTAAAAGCCATTGGGGAGAGGGGGTGAGCCAGTGGAGGAGAGGAGGGATATAAGTATTGATCTGTTTGTTACCGTGTTGATTATAGAGTGCTTTATTTGATCGTACTGGACTCTCGTGAATCAGGCTGAACTGCGGTAATTGGCTTCTCTGGGTCTGAAATGGAAAACGAAACAACAACACTGATCTAGGAACCCAGCTCTCCTGCTCGGAGTGGATGAAGTGAAGTTTTGAACTGAGCTTAGCAGATCCCAGATCAGTACTTGCGGTGCATATCAAATGTAGTATAGCTTTTGTCGCAAATATCAAGTCTTGTCCTCACATTACGTATGGGCAGTCAGGAATGCTACGGCTTGTCAAGCACAGAAATGAGGCGTTATTACTTGTGATGTTTTATCAGCTACAACATAAAGATGAGGTCTATTAAAGTGCCAAACTGTGACTTATGTAAGGTAAATTATTTTAGTGAGAGAAAACAGTTAACTTTAAGCAGAATTTTTTAAATTTCTGTCTTTCATTTGTTATTCAGTCTTGAAGAAAAATGAATGCCCCTTAATACTAACTGGGCATCGTTTGAATGGCCAATCATGAGTGAGCTTTACTGCTGACCATGTGCAGCCCTTTGTGACCTCAGTCTCCCCTTTTCCAATAGGATGCCTCCAGCAGGATAACTGTCCTTCGGTAACGAAGGGCCCATCATCTGCAGATGCCTCCACAAACATGGTGCTGATTTCTGTCCACTGGAACCGCATTCACTCCTGACCCTGAACTCTGTCCAATCAAACAAACATCTGTGGGTGCGCTCAATAGTGCAACTTCTGTCACTCTGGCCTCTCGGGTTAATCAATCGAATGTCCAGAATTTTGGACTCGAGTCACACTGCAACACGACCTCTGTGCTCTCCACTTTTGGCAGGGTCGTTGTGAGTTGAGCGGAATTTGGTTTGTTTGTTTTGGTTAAAATACATGTTCATACAGTAAGAAACAATACTCAATAGATGGCAAATTAATTCGACAGTATCATACATTTTTTTGGCCTGCTGAAGTTTGTCATTGCGCCGAACGTGTAGGAACGCTGTGAGAAATTGTGTCGGAAACGTTTGTGTGAAAAAGGACCAATGAAATTGTAGCCAAAAAAAGAAAAAAGAAAAAACTGTGAAATTCGCATTACTGTCATAGGCCATCGTTACCTGGGTTCTTGCACTTGGCGTTTGATTGAATACCGCAATACGCATGCGCCAAAACATCAACCCGAATCACACAGGTAGAACAATGGAACACACCCTGTGATGTGATGGTGCTGAAGGTTTGCTGTATGAATGTGTGGCTGAATAATTTGTGAAGTTGTTGCGTCCGCTTGGATCAAATCCCTCAAAATGTCTCCATCACCTTGTTAAATCTATGCTGCACAAAACTTGACTTTTTTAATGGTCAAGGGGAGTTTTTCCCAGTGTCTGAAACTGTGGTTATACCGAGTGAAGTGTTTAGTGAGAGAATTTGATGGTAAAATTTCTAAACCGCGTGAATAATGCAACATTTTTCAAAATTATAACTCTTCTTCGGGGGCCGATTTCACGAATAGAATTATGTATTTCGCATCCTTTGATCTTTCTCAGCTACTCAGTAAATGTGATTCTCTTCTGAGCTCATTTAACGATCCCTTTAAAATGAATTTTCACACAAGGGTGTGAGGGTTGCACTTTTCAACCTTCCAGTTTTTCTCAGAAGGAATTTCTTCAATTAAGCATAATTATCTTTTCGAGAAAAAGCAAAGTTTTGTGATGTAGACAAATGGGGCCAGTTTAATAAAAGGTTTCACTTAATGAGAAACAGGGAGGACCATTGATATCGAGCGCTTACAGTTTGTGAATAAATATTGATGAATTTAATTGTATCTGTTGTGATTTAGATGGAATGGAGCAGCGCACTGACTCTGACTCCACTATCCCATCATGCACCACTGCTTCAGTGGGATTCTGATCCATTAATCTTTGCCCAATTGGCTGATCCCTGTTAATTCAGGGTTAACTCTCTTCTTTGTGAATCTTTATTAGGTATTTCTGGTTCGCTGGGAGGGATGGGAAGTGAGATTTCAGGTGGACTAATCTCTACATCACATAAAATCTACACTCTACAACACTAAAATCTTCACTCCATTTGACGAAAATAATGATTTTTTGCATGTTATGGCAAATCCATTAAGGTACAGTGGTGGTTTTTAGTATCGTAATCGGGATATCGCCTGTGAATTAGAATAGGGAGAGATGAAACATGGGCTATCAGAGGCAGGTGTAGTTACAAAGAGGTGTCAGGACACTAAAACTCAGGTTATCACTCAAACTTTGACTTAAATGGGACAAATACCATGCTGCTCCAAACCTGTCAGTACACAGCCTCCGTGAGAAATCGCTTTCCTGTCTTGTTGAATGTGCGGTGTTTGTGTAAACTGACAAAAGGTCACTCCCGCCCCAAACACACACTGATGTGATCGATTCTAATAGCCAGCGGAGGCAGATTGTCCACTTTGTGGTGTGATTCTGATAGCTACCTGCAAACAGAGCCTAAAATTGTCCCGTTTTCTCATTTTCTTCCTCAAAATGTAATCATTTGTTTAATTTTCTGGCCAAACAGCAGCCTGATTGTACTTGTGTAGAGATGACAAGGGACGAATGCTTGTCAAACCGGGTTGTCCTCCTTTTTCAGGAGGTTTTTATAAAATCTGTCCTGCATGCGAGGGCTCAAGGTCATCTTCTCCTCAGTCAGTTGGAGACATAGATTTAAATTCATTTCATTCAATAGTACTGAATTGGAAAAGAAAATTAATTGCTCGCAGAGGTTTTGACCTTCTTCATACTGTAAGAAGTTTTTTCTGTGTTTTTCTATGAATCCTTATCATCTTTCTACAGCTCCTTAGCGATTTTTACTTTGACGTAGTGAAGCCTGTAAAGCCTGAACCGTGAAATAATAGCCAGAAAATTCTAAATTTTTAAAATTGAAGTATTTATCAGACCTTTTAACAAAATGTAAAGGGGAAAAAGACTGAAGATATAATTAGCAAATTTGAAATTAAATTTTTATCATATTTGCTATTTTTACACAGTGAGCTCAAGTTTCGAAAACTAGTCTCACTGCAATGAAATGGCTATTATTTCGGGGATGACAGTAACATCATCGAACATGAATAAAACTGAGCTCATTGAATTCTTAAGAGTCTCAGTTTTCCAGTCGTTCCCAATTTATGAAATTTCAAGACTGTTTAGGGACCCCAGTAAGCAGAAATATTCAAATACAGTTGACAAAAATAATACATTGATAATACATACAAAAAAACTGCTTTTTTTTTTTTTTTGCTCAAAGCTGCACGGGATTTTCATAAAAAGAGCATGTCTGTAAGGGGGAGATTCTTATATACAGGTGACCCATTTTCATTTGGATATCTAGTAGAGGTCATAGGTCATAGGGCCCGAGTGAAATTGGCCATACTAGTTCTGACTTTGCAAAATTTAGCCTAAATTTGGAGCATTACTTGGCCTCCTTCTCTAAAAGCTATCGTGACGTGGATGCTAATGGATGCCTTGGGTCTTCTAGTTTCAAAGGAAGCCAGTAGTTTTGTCACGTGCGGAAACGCCCAATTCCAGCTGACACTGAGGTCCCACAGAGTTTAACACCCCTGCTCATGGAGTGAAGTGTTCTTCATCTGAATTTCCTGAAGTGACCGCATTGGAGAGTAGTGATCTCAGCACTTGGGCTCTGAGCTAATCAGTTTGTTGTGGGCTGTGGCCAACTGGACCACATGCAGTTCTGGTTACTGATTGGCTGAGACTCCTCAGTGGATTAGCCAGTCAGAGCACAGCCTCAGTGGGGTTGGATTTTTATATTCATTATACAGTACATTACAAGGAGGAGCAAACCTTGGTGTGTCAAAAGAAAAAAAAAAAATCACTCTCCGAAATTCTGCAGGCCTTACGGGTTAATTATCATACAGGAGCGGAGGCATACGGTTCCACTCCTGGATTTAATCACTCCGTTATTGCATGAATTAAAGCTTAATTCAAGCTTCCTGAATGAAATTCTGCCAGGTGGTTTTCGGCTGGAATGACCTTGCACCTGTTTCCCTTTCCTCATACATTCTGTTGCGGATATTCATGTGATTTATGTAGGGTGCCATGGCATTGGCTGACCTTTGACCCGGCTCACGAGGACACTAAACACCATCGCATGGCCACTGTGTTGAACCATTAAAACTCCCAAAGATCATTCCCTGGGTCGGGCAGGTGAGTAAAGCACCTGCTGTGCAAAACTCTTAGCAGTGATGGGTGGTGGACGGAAAAACATCCCTTGAAACGGATGAGATTAGAAACCCGATTTCATTCATTGTTCTCGGTCAACATGTTTGTTTCCCTTATAATGAAATGTTTAGGCAAGTGAAGAATAAATTCAATAAAATGTTTAATTCGCATTCCTTAAAAGGCAACTCTTCACAAAAAAACACTGCTGGATTTTCCGCGTTAAATTTTGTCACATTCTAAGCAAGTTGTCAAACCTGTGCATAATGATTGTTTAATTGAAAAAGATTGAAATGCGGTCTTTTTTTGCATTCAACTAGTTCGTTTGATTTCTCGTCTTAACTAAGGCAATTATCTACACCTGAGAGGGGGAGATCAAGTGTCCTTTACCAGGGAAATTGACTGAAAACAGATCAAGACTAGTAAGCAGTTTAAAGACATGTTTATCGCCCTCCTTGTTCTATGTTCACCGCCCATCACTGACTCTTAGTACCCACCTATCACCAACCCGCTTGTTCCCAGTCAGAGTTCAGCCCAGTGTTCTTTAAACTGTGGTTTGAGGCTCAAAATGGGTGATAGCAGTGTGTGAGGTGGGTCCTAGAGTGAGTCGGTTATTCACTGGCCTGCGCTGATATGTGTATTCGATTGAGTTGCTGAAAGGTGCTGAATTTCTAATGTTGGGTCCTGATATGAGAAAGTTTACCTAAATTTGGCTTCAAATATTAAAAAGGTAAAGATCCAGTGATCCAGTGCATACTGTCCCAGACTCTCCATTTCATCACATTAGTCTCCCCTACTCCTCAAGTCACCGAACCAGCAGGTGTTCAGACGGTGGGAGGAGAACCTGAGGAGCCTCGTGAACATTAACCACTGCAGCACCGTGCTGCACTACCCTCAGAACATCCATCTGTCCCTTCATTCATCCGACCATCATTAATGCATCCATTATGTAACCTACTTATCCCTGATCAGGGCTGAGGACTGTGGCCCTTCCCAGCTGACAAATAAGCAACATGTGCGCAACTTTGAACAAAATATCCATCACAGAGTGCAGAACCCATTCGCTTCAACCTACGGGCAGTTTAGAGTCTCCGGTAACTCTATTTGCTTGTGTTTGGACCAGAGAGCCTGGAGAAAACACACCATGAGGGGAGCATGTAAATTGTACACACACACACACACACACACAGGCCCCAAGCTGGATTTGCACCCATGAACTTATTGCATATTGTGGTGAGATAATGGCGCTACCTGCCATACCATCGTACTGTGCCATGCCCTGTTCTGGCAAACATGGTGTTGGTGTTGTTGTGTTCTGTGTCTCAGTGTGTGGGTCCATGTTTAAGCTGAGCATTTGTTGTGTCGGTGTTAAAGAGTGGTGCTGGTGTTAGTGTACTGTTGGTGATAAAGTGTTATCTGTACCTCAGAGTGCAGGGGTCAGTGTTGTCACTAAGCATTTGTAGTGTAGGTATTAAAGTGTAGTGCCGGTGATGGTGTTGGTGTACTCTGTTCCTCAGTGTGCTGGTCTGAGCTCTGTACTGGTAGAAAGGGGTTAAATGGCTGTGATGAATCATCTGGGCACATTTTAATACTCGTTTCTCTCTCCCATCAGTCTGAATGAGATGCTTGTTGCCCTTTTCGGCCTTGTGGAACGTGGGGAGGAATCACATTAAGCCGTGAGCCACACAGCAGCCTTTGGCCTTTATTACCCCACCCACCGTCCCTCAATTACCCCCTCAAATCCCCCCCAAACACCTGCCTCTCAGGACTGAGCGTTTATGGCCCTGACGGCATAGTTAGTGAAAAGGTCATGATAAAAAATATAATTCCTCTTAAAAAAACCCTGATGCAAGTGAAATGGTGCCCTGCCTGTAGAATCACAGACAGGATCAGGGCTCCTACACCTCTGTGACTCACCTACCTGTCAAACAGTGGCGGCTGGTGAACTGGCAATAGGGGAGGCTCAAAACAATCCCTTAAAATTAATGATTGGTCACGACCTGTTTTCAATCATTAATTTAAATTGCCATGACAGAAACTCCAATAACCCTCAACATTATCAGATGTGGCCAGTTTTCATATGTATGGCTGCAATGATTTAAAACTCTCCTGGGACGAACAGTATCTCACATGGTTTAGATCAGTGGTTCTCAAACTCGGTCCTGGCGCCCCACTGTGTATACTTGTTTTTGTTCCGACCACAGTTGCAGTCGTAGGACTTAAACAAGTTGTTGATTTGCCTTAATTGGGTGCATTCATGTTTAGAGCAGTTATTTGTCCTCTTAAGCCACATTTGACAGATCTGCTCATGCCATGAAGAATTAAAATTTAATATGCGCAATGAGATATGTTAGAAACCAGTATGAATAACTGCAGAGGGAAACGATGTGACCGAACTTTTAATCAACTTAAACAATCAATAGGTTCCTCATAGGTGAAACTGTCAACACATGGTTGCAAAAACCAACAATTTATTTGGCAAACAGTAAAGTCACACCTGTTTCGTTTCATGTTCATTTTATTAAGTTCATGAAAATTATTTTGAAAGAATTTGAAACACCTGTGTTCAGCAACCCAGTTTGGAGCTTTCTGATTTTCTCAGGTCTAATTTGATCTGTTAAGAATTTTTTTTTACCTGCAAATCCTCACAATATGGAAAAATGAGCAAAACATGTTTGATGGTTTTTATTCTTCATGGCACAGTGGATGTGTCCCTAAAAATGCAGCTAAAGGTGGTAAATAACTGTGCTAAACATGGAATGCAGCTAATTAAGACAAATCGACACCTTGTTAAAATTCTTAGACTCCAGTTGTGGTTGTAACAAAAATCAGCACAGAGTGGGGTGCCAGGAACGAGTTAGAGAACCCCTGGTTTAGATTACGGTCCGGACTGATGTCAGATTTTGGCTTTGGGTCCTGTAGGGTTAGGGTTGATGTTCTGGTTAGGGGAGGGCCAGGGCCTTTCAATTATAGTATATATGCATTTTGGTCAATTTATTGCAAGTGTAATATTCTGCTGCCTGATGTTTAAATGGCCTTGACTCCTTTATCTGGTGATGACAAAGCATTATGACTGCAACCCTTGAGAAAATATTCCTCTTTTTATTTCTGTCTGACACCTCACTCTCGCTGTCTCTCTCTCTCTCTTTCTTTCTCTCTCTCTCTGTGGCCAATGGCCGCTGTGAAGGTCTCTCTCCCCATTATTACCTGGTATGAATCTTAAATGGCTGTTTTATGATTCATGCGGATGAATATTGGATGGGACGGAGCTGACAGAGGAGAGAGAGGGCTTTTAGAGAGGAGACTCAGTCAGTGTCTAATGGGCGGGGGGGGTGAATACAAGTGCACTCACTTCACCCCAACTGCCCTCAGCATACAGAGCAGATCTCACTCTTAGTCTATATACAGCCTCTCACCCCTACCCCCACCCCCGACTCCCATGTGGTTGTGGGTTTGAATCCCCTCTGTGACCCTTTCTCTGTACAGTCATTCCATCTCTGTCTGCACCCCTATCTCTGCTTTTTTCTCTGTCTGAATGGTGGAAATGAAAGTGCTTTAGTTTGGCAGAGTCTCTGTTTCTCTTCAAAAACTACTGCTGAGTTACCAGCCATGTAAGGAAGACTCCTCAACTCTCACACGGAGAGCAGTATATCTGTATTTAAACATTGTGAAGGTGTCCTTAACTTTAGATGTCCTTAAATGAGCATTATGATGCTGTTGCCACAAAAATTTCTTTCCAACATCACTATTTACACAATGCCTTACATACAAAGTAAAATACAGTTGATGATGTGGGTTTAAGGGCCTTAATCAAGGGCCCAATAGATGTGCTGATCTCATTATGACTACACTGGGGCTTGAACCAACACCCTTCTGAGTCCCAGTCAGACATTCTGGATAATTGGCTTCAGCTACCAGTAAATGAAGTCATTGGCTATAATTTCTATAAGCTCTATGTATTTAAAACACATCCTGTTCAAAGAATTTGTCCATTGAATGAACAGCAGACGTACGGAGAGAGGATGAGAGAGATGAGTGGAGTGCTTGAAGGAGGGAGAAGCGTGAAACACGAGTAAATTTGGGCATGAAGATCCCCCCCATATCACCCTCCCTTTATCCCTGATCCCTCGCTTTATCCCTAAATCCCTCCCTCCATCAGCGCCCTGGTTTGGGGGCTTAGGACGGCCTGGTGTTTACACTTCCTGAGCCGCAGTGAGAGGAGGGGAACAGAAGAGAGTGTGGAACACAGATCCCTCAGATTCTCCTCGACCTCTCATTCCTCCTGACGACACTCCCGCCTGGGGTCACAAGACACGTCCTGTTTCTATACCCTCCCTGTGTGTGTGTGTGTGTGTGTGTGTGTGTGTGTGTGCGTGTGTGCGTGCATGTGTGTGTGTGTGTGTTTATAATGAGAGCCACACAGGCCTCTGCTTGAACAAAATAAATCTCAGACCATCTGCTGGATTTGCTCACACCTCAGCTAGATCAGCACAACACAACAGGCTCTCCTCTCCAGCGGAGCCTCAGTCCTGGTGCCTTTAATTCTCTCAGAGAACAGTGACTGATCCTGGATAAGTCTGCATATCCTTAATCCCTGACTGAGCCACTGTGTATGAAGTGAGGACTGATCTAGGGTCAGCTCTTGGCCACTGAGAGAACAATGTTTGTCATAACAGTAATTCAAGCTGTAGAAAATGTCAAGTAACAATTTCTTTTTCTCTCTCACGATCTAATTGTGTCTTGGATGACACTAAATACTGTATTTTACTGTGAAACCATGACAAAAAAAAAAGTAGTATTGAGTCGTATAATTGACTGTAATTTTTTGGATTAAAAGCCAAAGAGTAGTAATTTCTCCCACTGAAAGGTCAAAACAAGTGTGTTAAAAGATTTAATGGATACAAAAGAGTGATCTTTACTGGTATTTTTAAAAATCTGTGATTAAAAGCTCCAGATACTTGCAGGGAAAATGGAGGAGGTATCAAATGAGTGATGAGGCTGATGACATCATCATTAGGGGTCGTCTATGCCTCTCTCCAGGGGCTCTGCTGGTGATGACTCATGAGAGTGTCACTTGTATGTGAGCAGCTCAGGCTGTGTTTTAGTTCTAATTTTACAAGCTTTGATTGTCGACTCCATATATGAAGGAGCGGACAGGTTTGTGATTAAATCCTGCAGATGTGTAGAATAACATAAGATTCATGATTGAGTTTGCTAAATTGAGTACTCGTGTTTGATTTGACACTGCACATTTAGAACAGTTGTTGTAAAATATCATGCTGAAAGTGTTGTTGAATTATAAATAAATAAATAAATAAATATGTTTCCTGTGTAGTGTTGAGAATTGGTGCGCTAATTGTGATAGATTTGCTGATTAGCCAGCTTTTTAACACTGCTACGGGTACATTTGATTAGATGGCGTAAAAGTAATAACTGCCCTGTGATGAGGTTTGTACACATGCTGTGATTGGCTGGTGAGCCTCCTGACTGTAATCTTTGAGTCAGCGGCCGCCTTCCAGGCATCAGTGAAGGAGAGTTTTCACCCCTCGGGATGTTGCGTGGGCCGCTTTAGCCGCTTCTGCTAACAACCCTACACTTCCTGTGCTGGTTGTGAGCCTTTGATCTGGTTTGAGATACAGTGTGCACCACCAAGCAATTACTGAATCTGTGTTTTACTCGCATTTGAAGGTATAAAATTGTTACAGGGAAAAGAGGGTTGACAACTTTTGTAGAAAGGATGAGAAACACAATCACTTGCTTATTCTGACAGTGGTTTAGGAAACTGGCTCCGGTTCTCCTGCCTGTGCGGCATAACTGAATTCTGCTTAATTGAATTTCTGATATTAAAACGAGCCGGTGAAAACACAACTCATCAGTTTGAACTGGAGAATAAAGGGAGAAGGTGAAATTATTTATGACAGATTATTATATTATGGAAGGGGCACTGTCAGCCCTGAAAACACAAATACAGAGAAAACAGGAAACACTGCACTTACAGCAGAAACTGGCAGAAACTGCATTTATTATTTTTCCATTCCATTTCCATTTGTTGATAATTTTGCTCCCAGCATTTTGCTATTGCAAGCTCAGGTAATCAATGATGTCAGCAAAAATGATGTCAGCTAATTAAATGAAATGCATTCATGTTTCATATGCTAATTATCAGTTTGTTTGCACTTTATTAATTTTACACTTGTTTTTAAAAATTAAGATGATTCTGAGTTAGCATGAGATTTTGCTGTATTTGGACTCTCTACGTTCTTGTTGCAACACTAAGTTTCAGTTCTTCAAGAACTGGCATCTTTAGTAATACACTGACCAGTTAAAACATGACCAGATAACCAGTGATTTAACTATGAATGTGAATAAAACGAGCAGCAGTCACAGAAGACACTTTATGTGGCAGTGAGACAGTTTGAGGCTCACTACTCAGGCAAAAATTGTGAGCAAATTGTCAAGCAGTTTAAAAACTTCCAATATACAGTTGTATTGAATTTAGGAATTTCACCACTGCCAGTCCAGAATATAGTGAGAGGGAGTCACAAATTACTGCTTTCAGTTTTTTTTTGGTTTTTTTTTTTGACATTTTAAAAACATTTTCCCAGTTCTCCTGGAACTGTGTGTCATGGTTTGGACTTTTCTTTGCAGCTCTCGTCCTGGGATGATATTGAATTGCTGGGCGATCAAATTCTTTACCCAGCTGGCTGATTGAGCTGGGGCGGCGCTTCCCCAGAATCTATATAAGCAGGAGCTCCGGCACACCTCCTTCACTAGAGTGTATGTTTTTAGCTTCGCACTATAGCTGAAGATATCTGTAGTCAGGGTTTGTATGACTTTCTATCTTTTTATTGGAGTTTCTTCTCCCTTTTTCTATCTCGCTTTGCTTCCGTGGTTCGGACTATTATACGTCCTTTGGAAGCGCGAGTACTTTCGTTTGGTCTGTATTATTCTCTGTGTTTGTACTGTGTCCGTGCTACTCTTTTCTCTCTGGTCGTTGCACTTGGCCTCCGTATTCTACCGGCCATTACCATGCGGGTGTCGAGGCAGGCGTCTCCTCATCTGGAAAGTTGGAACCAGAAAAACGTTTATGAGCTGGTCCACATTCAAATGCTGTCGGCTCAGAGGAAAGTGGATATTTTTTGCCGTTTGCAGCAGTGTCACCAGATTATTTATTATTATTATTTTGCTTGCAACCTTTTTGTGACTCATAAATCTCAGAGCTGTATCCTGCTTATGGATTCAAGCTGTGTTTGATAAGTATGCTGTTAAGTTTTAATAATACTTGGAGCATCTTGAGGAATTATTTGGTCTGTCTGTGTTTTATCAGTGATTGAGCTGCAGTTCTGTTTTCTCATATTTATGCATTTCTTCACTGAGAATATGCTTTTATGTAACTATTGATCCTCCATAATAATACCCATAAAATCACCACCTGTCTCTTGGTTTTTAGCTTTTCTCAGAGTATAATGTCACTGGTCCAGGCTTGCTTTTGTATATAATTGGAAAAATTTGTTTTACTTAAAAAAAAAAAAAAAAATCCTTCAAAAGTATAATGGACCTCCTCTTATCCCTGCTATAACTCATCCTTTGATGCAGTATCTCATGTGGAGAGATAGTTGGGTAATCGCCTGTGATCTGGAAAAGCCTAGTGAATTTATCAGTGGAAATTATTCTTGCAACTGAACAAAAACCTTTAGATTCTGGACTTTTCCTAACTGAAAAAAATAATTGAAACTTGATGTAGACCGTTAAAATAACTCTAATAGCTTGTGTTTTAAGATTCTCACCACTCTTAATTACTGTAAATCAGGTTCAAACTCAGTTTCTCCCAAAAGTGATATATGTACTAGGTGTTTCCAGATCACAGGAGTTATGCCCACAGAATATTGACAGGCTGCTACAACAGCCCAAAACAACACACTAGAGCTCCAATTAAGGGTATATTTTTTCACAGTGAATTTTAAGATATGCGGTGGTGTCAAATCCAGGAGTAAGAAAGTCCTGCTCTCTCTTTGCTTCAAACCTGACCTCAGCCAATCAAGTTCAGTCATTAGGTATTCATCGTGACTAAACGATTCAGCCAACTGGGAAATTAATGTCCTACATTTGCCAATCCATCATCTAACGACTTCATTTCGTTTCAGAGTCACAGTGCCTGCTGGTCAAGCAGAGTAGCCCATGCAGTCTTCACCCCATAACTTCTCCCAGCTTCTGCTTGAGATCTTAAGGTGACACCAGGCCTGATGGGAAATGTAGTCTCCACAACATGTCATTGGTCTGCCTCCGGGTCTCGTGTCTGGTGAACATTCCTAAAACACCCCCAGAGGGAGGTTCCCTGAGGGTTTCATGACCAAATGATTTAGGAAAAAAATGACTGGTGAGGAATTTTACTTTCCTATCTCGGATTTTACCCATCTGCAGGGTAGCGTCATCTGCCAGCTACCCTGATGATTTTCCAGCATGATCTCTGCAGAACTTTCTAAAAACCCCAAGACTGTGAGATGCTCCTATAGAGGAAGAGCCCAGTGCTTCATTGGATAGAGGTTTCAACACACCGACTGACTGCTTCATTCAGTAAAACCATCATCATTACCATGGACTGCAGGAGAAATTATGGACTAATTCACTCTGACCATCGCCTACAGACCTTCTTTGGGGTTCATTAACCCCTTTGTGCAGAAGCCAAATTTGGCTATTTTTGGGTTACCCACTTTAATGCTGTATAATTCAAAATTAAAGCTTCATAAAGAGGAAAAATGTGGCTCAATTCTGAAAAGACACTTACAGCATTTAGAATTACATAGTATTTCAGTTAATTTTCATGATTATGGTAGAGAAAATGAGCTGCAAACATAAAAAATCTTCATGAGAATTCACCATTGAAATTGCAAAAAAAATAATTCTGAGGATTTAAAAACCGCTGGGGCTTAAAACTGTACATTTCTGGGATCATAAACTCCTTGACCACAAGTACAATTCATCTTCAACATTACATTCTAGATTACCTACATGCTTTTAGCCAAATTATACAGCTATCCAAGTGTCTCCCCGAAGTCTCAAAATGAAATCCAGTCAAATCATAAAAAAATCATGTATATAACACAAATAAAGCTGTAAGGCATGAAATTTAATATGAACAAATGATTTTCTGGTTGAGTTTTGCATGAATTAATCAATAATAGTGCAGTGGAACATCATTGGTCACCAGTAACCTCTCAAAACATGCCTTTTCTCCATAATAAAGTTAACAATATTGTCCATTTCTCCCCAAGCATTAAATGAAGTGCAGATTTAACAGCTATAACATTCACGCAAGACCAAACATGATTTGAATAAAAAGCTAACCGCTCTCACATCCGAGCTCATAACTTTACACCTTATAAGGGTGAAAACTCACTAACTCAGTAATATCTGAATTCTGAAATACACCTTATTTTAACAGAACAGAAATTTCACTTTCAGGAAAAAAATACAACGACATATGCCTCCATATTCATCAGAGTGGTGTAATGAACGTACCGAGGGATCTACCGACCTGCGTGGGATGTATGCATTTGGAGAAACGAAAACCTCGGCATTCGATGTCTTTAAACGCGGTATAGATTCTACAGCAAAAAGCCAAATTAAGCAAAATGCAAACAGAGTAGAAGTATAACCTGTTTTCTACATTGATGCCCTCCTCCAGAGACAGATGTATCGGGTAGAAGGAACGTTCCAGTTCTGTTTCATTCGGAATAATTCCCGTTGACCGCGTCCATACAACATTTAAATCTCGTAAATGAAACTGAACACTTCAGAACGGTCTCGAGTGTCTTTATTTCTTTGATATCGCATCATTTTCAGCTGCGCAACCGCGGCCAACATTCGAAGAATACAACCGACCTTACTTTTACGCTTAGCTTTGTATCCCATTCTTATTGTCCGATCAATGTATTTCAGATATAGAGGAAAGTTAAGACACTGGGGAATGGGATAAGAAACGAGTCTGTCAACACATCGTTACCGGGGAAGCTTCACGAGGACGTGAACTATAACTGTAGAGTTACGCAGATGAATCTGAGTATATAATTGAGTGACTGGCTATCGACACCAGTACTTCGGTGGATAGAAGGGAGCGCTGAATTTGTCGATGGAGGAATCTAAGCGTTAATCCATGGGAGGGAACTACGCATATTTTGTGTGTGATGATTGTAACTGACAGTAGAATGTGAGAGAAGCAATACTATGTCGGATTTTTTTCTTCACAAAACGTATTTTTTTAACCACTAATTTGAATACTGTTGGCTCACTGTAGCTAAAATGGTTGCTACAGAGTAGTACGTTTTTTTTCTGTCGCAAGACATAATTTTTTAAAACTACTGGATCGATACTATGGGCAAGGATATTGACCAGTTTGCACATCAGGCTTAGCTGAGGAGTTTAATCCATGCTACTCCTGAAAAACAGGGATTGGAGGGAACTTCTCCATACTATAAATCGCGTTTCAGCTCTGCCTGCTTGTGAATATCCAATAGCTGATCCGGGGGTGCCATCTTGTGGTCGAGTACTGTAACTTAAGTGCTTACATTTGCATATCTATAGACGCGAGCGTCTACATCTGCAGAAAGGGGTTAAGAGCTTTGTAGACCACAGTTTTTAGGCAGTTTTTGGGCACCACTGTGTCGTACAGTTTTGAACCAGAGACTGTGCCTCACAACCCTCATGTCTGAGTCGACCGCTGAGTGTGAGGTGTAACGTAACGAACACCAGCTGATTGGTCCAAACAATTGCCTCTCCATTGTCCAAATAGCAGGCAAAACAAATCATCACAAGGAAGTCAGTTACATGGGGCGAAATGTATATTGAGCGCATGCTTTTCTGAGGGGGAAAATTAGGCATTTTCAACACTGGTGTTTGCCTTAAATGTACAGGTGGGTAAATGGTGCTTTGCAGGCGGTTCAGAGCTGAGACGCTGCCAGGAAGGGCAGGGAATGTGGAGACAAAGGTGGGTCTGTTTTCACCGCCTTCCCTCTTTAAATGCAGCTCGTGTCTCACCTGTGGAGGCCAAGGTCTTCTGCTGAGGCAGGCTGTTGGAGCTTCAGTTTGTCCACAAGACAGCTGGCTGAGTTAAATTCTCTGAACAAAGTGTTTTTATGCGCTTTATGTTCTTCAGACTTGTGAGTTGATTGTTCTAGAACTCCACTGTCATCTGCGTTAGACCGTCCAGGTAAGAGCATCCTGTCAACTTGCTCACAATCCCACACTCTATTGTGTTAAGCTGGTAAACACTGGCGCTCCTCAGGAATGCTCACGCGAGTGTCTTTATGCTCTCTGCTGGGGGTGTCGGAGTTGATATCCTGTCATGTGCTCTGTGTCGAGTCTCCCGCCCTGACATCTGCTGTCAGCGAGACGAGAGCAGGGTGGAAGTGTAGACAAAGTGTTTCATGCAGTGAGATCAACTGACTGCAGATCCACTCTGTCCCATAATGCACCAGTGCTGCTATTCTTTTATTCCTCTGTATTACTCATGTAATCCCTTTCTCACTTCATCCTTTCTATTTTTACTCCTGTTCCCTCTCACTCACCCCATCTCAGGCTTCCTCTCTCACTCTGTCCCTCTCTCTCTCTCTCTCTCTCTCTCACTCCTGTCCTTTTCTCTCATTCTCACAGATCTATCTCTTCTCAAATTCTTTGACTCGCCCCATCCCTCTGTCTCTCCTTCTTCTATTTTTTCCTGTCACTTTCTCTGCTCTCTCTATTTATTCTTTCTCTCCCACCCTCTCACTTTTCCTCCTTCTGTCATTTTCTCTGCAGTCTCCCCCTCTCTCTCTCTCTCTCTCTCTCATTGTTACACTGACTCCATCCCTTCATCCCTCTCTCCTCCTTACAATTCTCATTTCTGTCTCAATTCTTCTGCTGCTCTCACCCCATCTGTTCTTAATCCTCCTCTCTCCCGTTTCTCTCTCTCTCTCTCTCTCCCTCTTACTCTTCTTGTCTGTATTCCTCTTCTTATTTCTCATTTCTTTTCTCTCTCTCACCTCCCCGTCACACCGAAGTGAGTCACGCAGCCCTGGTGACCTGCCGTGTTGCTGAAGCAGCCATATCCAACACACAGGATTAGAACTGACCCCCTCAACTGAGGCTCTGTCCTGTGACTATCCCCCAACCCCCATCCCCTCCACTCTATCTCTCCTCCACCGTCTAATTCACACTCAAAGATCTTCCATTTTTCTGACCGGTGACGTGTCAGGTCATGAAGCAAAATGGATCATTAAACATTCGCACACCTGCGCAAAGAACAGTCTGAAAGTAATAAACAACTGATAGGGGGCTGAAATCAGGAATAACAGTAACGTGCATGTGACATCATTAGAGCAGTCACAGGTGTGATTTGCTATATCTCCCCAATTGTGTGTTAAGAAATACAAAAGTATAACAGGTCTGACCCCATTCAGTCAGCTGGTCGCTAATTTTTTTTTGATGGGCAGTTGGCTGACCAAGACTGGTTTTGGTTGAGCAAACGCAAATAATACACAATTTTTCTTTGGTTGCTCAATAACAATTGACTTTGGATTTGCAATCAAAAGATAATAACATCACATACTTATCAAATAGAGTCACATACTTTATGAAATGACAAGGCGTATTTGACATTGACCAACCAATAAGAATGGGTAAATTGACATGTCATAAGACCACTTTGTATTAATGTCCAAACTATAGCATGTTGCAGGGAAAGTCCTACCTTCTCTCAATATAGATTTTCTTTACAATTTATCTAGTAAAAGCGCGTGACTTCATTTAATCGAGATTGCAATGGGAGACAGCGTTATCATTTTAATTATGAATAATGAAATGGACATTGCTTCTGCTTCTCGAAGAAGCATTTCTGAGAATGCATTATCTTTATAAAATTTGCATTTGTTTTATTTTTGCTTGCAATATGGTGGGGCAATTTTTGAAAATTAAATAGCAGACGAGGAATGCTTTTTCATTTTCAATTTGTTATAGAAAGTGCATATGTGGATGGAAAATGAGAATGGAGAGTGGAGTATTACATTTCAGTTTACATTATGAGACAAAAAAGTCATGTTGTCTCCGATCGCACCGGTCAGCTGTTTGTGGTGAAATGAAGCACGCGCACAAACTGAGTGGTGGGGGCGTGGTTTGGGCGATTCCTGATTGGACAGAGGGGTGGGTGCTTATCAGTTGTGCAATTCGAAAAAAAAAAAATTAAGTCCAGCCGCCTGGGATGGTGCCTTTTAATGCAGGATCATTTAAACTTTATGGAATATTTTCCACTTGATTAATTTCATGGCCATAAACATTATGGCGTCCTGGGTTTAATTATTTCTCTCAATAAGTGATATGTTGTGATATGTTCAATATGTTGCTTCAGTGAAGCTCTGCAACCAGCAGGTACAGAGTGTATATGTGGCACTGTCCTACAACATGAAAAAAAAAAAAAGCCTTTTCTGACTTTGAACCAACTTACTGGAAAACTTAAGTGCAAAACTGTAGTTTAATCAGTGAATGACAAATAAATTAGGAGATGATTATCATCACTCTTCTGTTTCACCCCTTTATATATATATATATATATATATATATATATATATATATATATATATATTTTATTTATTTTTTTTTTTTTTAATTTTATTTTTTTACCATAATGCAATACGCAGAATACATAACTTGGGAATTCTATGTTTTCTTCATGGCATTGCAAAGCTACTTCTGACATAATGTAGACTGAGAAATTATTCCAATAAACATTAAAAGCTCCAGCTCATGAAAAAATGAATAGGTCTTTAACATTCTTCGTTTGTAACTGCAGCTGGACCAAAAGCCAGCATACAGAGGGGTATTCCAGGATTGAAATACCCCTCTCGGGCGCAGAACAGATACGCTTGCACTATCACAGACAAAGAATGTGCACATTTTGAATTAATAACGGTCATTCATGAACACAGCCATCAAAAGGAAAAACAGGAGTTCTTCACATTACATTTCATTATCAGTCAGCTTGTAGATCAGGCAAGAGTGGATCTGACAATGTAAAATGAGTCCGCAGCACCCCATCCTATAATTAATGAGCCGTCAGTGCAGTTAAAGTCAGGATCCAGGGAGTACGTTTGGTTTGCAATAAGGACATTTACAGAGCATACTGTTCTCGGAAAAAATTCTATGCAGTAACAACACTTGACATATATTTATTTATTTTTTTTAACCCAGGCTTCTTAACCCAGGGACCCTCAGCTTTATTGTGAAAGAGCCAGTGAAGGGGCAAGCTTTTGTTCCAGTCGCGCAGTTACACCCTTGTTTCCTCAAATTATGGTCTTTCCGCATTAATTTGAGGCGATACACATCCCAGCTGGGTGAGGGGTGCAGGAATTCAACTAATTCTTAGAGGTCTCTCCCCCCACCTTTTTAAGGACCTAAAATTAATTGGTCAATTGGATATTCAACTGTTCCATGACCATGTTATTTCCCTAACAATTTAAAAGTGAAGATAAAATCAGTTGTGGAACTGCAGTAAGTGTTGCGTTTGCATTTGGAATCTGTCACTTTGAACTCTTGAAAATCCACAGAACTGTCACCACCAGTAAAGTAAGCCATTCTTAGGCTGATAAGTCAAAACAAACCCACCAGAGAAAAAGAAGTGGCCAACTGAAGTATTGAGTATACTCCTAAAAACAAAGCAAGCATCAGTGAGCTCAGGAATACAAAAAGGCCCAGAGGCCCATGTATGACAGTGGTGATGGACGACAGGGGATTTCTGTCCCTTATTCTCAACGACTGGCCAGATGAGGACGCTCTCTGGGGAGTGCGGTGTCAGCGCCAACGTCAACAATCAAGACAAGACTCCACCAGAGTAAATACAGAGGGTTTGTCTCACGTTAACCACAAGTGAGGCACCAAAACAAAAGATTTGCAAAAATTCTTAAAAAAAAAAAAAAGAAAAAAACTTCCAGTAGGTTTTCACTCTGATTACTAACAAAGTACATTTCATTCAATAGCCAGAGTGGAGCTGTCAAACCCTGTTCCTGGAGATCTACCATCCTGTAGGGCAGGGCCATTCAACTATATTTTTCAGGGGGCCACATTTTCAGAAAGCTAAGGACCCGGGGGCCAGACAATTCCCTGAGCTGTTATTCCTGAACTAAACCTGACACAATGCTCTGCCACATTCAAAAAAACTTCTATTTTGCTTCATGGCAAAACAATACAGATCACTGACTGAAAACATCATACTGTTTGTTTGTTTTTTGCAAGAAAGGCTGTTACAGCCCCAGAAATGCTTAATTAAAACATTTGAAACATTACGTCTGTCTTTCTCTATAATTTGGTCAATTTTGAAATCTCTACCTCTAATACACATCTTTTTCTTTCATGCAATCTACGGAAGACAGCAAACAGATTATCAGAATTCAAAGATTAGCTGAACTTGCTAATGGATTTCATGCCACAAAATTAGTTACAGTAGCTGAAAATTTGGAGCATTTTGAGAACAAATGCTGTTTATCAAACAGGCCCAAGACCACAGCCTGACTCATATACAAGGAACATATTTTGATCATTTTTATATGGCCATATAGAGGTCAACAGAAAAAAAACCATCCATTAATTTAAGTCTGCATGATTGATCCATAAGACAGAAACAAAAACTGGCTTCCCTACACACTTACAAGCTACTAATGAGACAGATTGCATTTTTTAGATGGTTCATATGAAGTCAGGGCTATGCGCAAACAGTGATGCAGACGCTCGTTTGTCAAGGAGGAACGAGCATTTATTTTTATGGCGTTCATGTGAGAGAAGCTGGACTCGCAGGTGTATGTAGATCCAAACATCGTTAAGACATAAATGGCCAGTTTCTTCACGTTCGGGAATTTTTCCACATCAGTGAACACAGACCAAAACTTTGTGAAGCCTTCCCTCTCATGTGCATGATTCAGATCAGATTATGCCTGCATGTCAATGATCTCCAGTTATAGGGCGCCTTCATCAACACCAAGTGTCACGAGAAATTCTTGCGCCTTTGGGGAAAGTTCTATGTCGGCAAATGGGTCTCTTACGAAATGCAGCAACTCTTTGGCGATGTCAAAGTCACTGAATCTGGTTGCAAAGTTGTCTCTCAAGTTATTTCAAAAATTGGACATTACTTGAGTGACTGTGGTCCGTGATGACAACTGAAAGTCACGGAGTGTGGGAAAATGGAGCATCCTGTCAGTGAGATCGGACGAGAAAAGAACTAGTTTCTTTTGAAACGCAGTTAGCTTTTCAACAAGATCAACCACCGTTTTGTCCTTTCCCTGTAGTGCTAGATTGAGTGCATTCAAATGATGAAAGATATCCCTCAAAAAGCACATATTTGACATGAATGCATCATCCAGCATTTGAGACAGAAACGTAGCGGCTTTCTTGTGCTTGCTGTTGCGCAGAAAACTGACTATTTCCTCCCTAAGCTCACAGACCCTCTTGAGAGCATTTCCCTTGCGTAGCCATCGCACATCATTATGCAAAAGTAAGTCAAAATGCTCAAATGACATGTCGGCAAGTAGTTGACGAAACTGTCTGTGTTGAAGACTGGATATAGATCGGATGAAGTTAATGATAGACATAACTGAGTCTGAGTCATAACTGAGAAATCGCGAAGCCAGTCCATTCTCTTTGCCGGCCATAGACGGCGCGCCGTCTGTAACCAGCATGTTAACGCACGCAAAATCAAGTCCATTGTCTCTGAAAAAAGCAACAATTCTCTGTAAAAGGATTTCGCCAGTTGTACGTCCTTCCAGTGGTATTAGGCCCAGGATGTCCTCTCTGAAACACTCACCATAATAAAACGAATAAATACACAAAGTTGCGCGGTGTCGGAGTTGTCCGTGGATTCATCCACAGCCAGGGACATAACTTCAGCTTTCCTCAATTCAGTCAAAAGCGTTTGAAAAACGTCAGTGGCTAACACATCCATCCTCCTTCCAATTGATGTATCTGACATTGGTATGGTCTTTATGCACGATATGACTTGGTCCCTCATTTGGGTATCCGTTACCACCTCCTCGATAGCGGCGAGCATGCACTCTTTAACCGTATCAGCATCAGTAACCGGCCGCTTCTTTTTACCGAGGATCCAGGCCACGCGGAGAGAAGCTGCACTTGCCTTCTGCTGGCTTGAACAGGATCGGCTGAAGATAACACGGCCTGGAATCTGGCTACGCTCGTAATTTGCAGTTAGAGCTTTAATTTTTTGCTGGCGAAAATCCGAACCTGGTGGATAAGTTTCATCAAAGCCGGTGTGTTTTGTTTTAAAGTGCCTTCGCAGGTTATAGTCCTTTGCGACCCCTGTACACTCGTTGCAGAGCAAACACATTGGCTTGCCCTCAGCAATTTCGGTGTAGACATATTTCTCCGTCCAGTCATTGTTGAATTTGCGGTTTTCGGAATCAACTTTTCTTTTCTTTAATGTTGACAGTGACATTTTGCCAAGTCATGTATTTGCTAGCAAGGAACAAGCCCACAACAACAGTGCAGTGCTTAAAGGCGGTTTTTCGTCAACAACCACACAAGCTTCCGATAGGCTGCAACTTACTGCACAGGACGGAAGATGTTCTGTAATATGACAAGAGCGCTTTGCAGTTTTAAAACTTTACTGCGGCAACAATGCCAGTCATTCACAAGTTATTTTCCCGCCTTTTAACTTATTTTTATACTGCAAACAGAACTGATCTGCGGGCCGGCCTGATGTCATCCCCAGGCCGGAGTTGGCCCGGGGGCCGCCAGTTGAATAGGCCTGCTGTAGGGTTTCACTCCAACATCAAACAAGGTACACTTCATTCAACAACTACAGTAGGGCTGCCCAACCCCGTTCCTTGGGATCTGGCATTTGGACCTTTGTGCAACCCAAACAAAGCAGGTCTCGCTCTTCCGAACAGCAGGAAATTAGAAGACCAAGTCTTGCCAAATCATGGTCATTACTAAACCTGCAGGTATTTTGATTGTAAGGAACCAGGTTGGGCAGCCTTAATAATGTGCAACATTATAAAACTCAAAAGCAACCTTTCATTAGTCAGATAAACGTTGAAACCAAGACTAGCTGCAATAGTATGGAGTACATGTGGAGCATCTTTGTGTCCAATAAACACTGACATAGCTGTGACCATGTGACCAACTGAACTCCATGGGATATAAGGTACATGTAGCACATCTTTAAAACACTCGCAGATGTCCATAAAATCGATTTAAGACCTTTGAAACATTATATATGACTGCAAACACCCAGGATAAAAACAATATTTAGCACATCAAGAAACACAAGGGATCATAAATTGACTTTAGGCCTTTGAACATATTACATATGATGGAAAACACCCCTCAAAGTCGCAGTTTGATTTTCTATTTCGTATTTTCAGTACTTTGAGATCAGCAGGGTGGTGACTCAAATTGCATTTGGTGAAACTCTGTAACACAGATTGCATCACACTCTTGCAGGAGTCCAAGTGTCACTTTCCTTCAGAGACCACAGCTCTGGTGCAGAGAGGGTTACAGGCATGGAAAGCTGTGAACTGTCAGTCAATGTGCTAGACCTGAACTTACAATAAAACACAGATAAAAGAAAGTGCTAAATATCCAAAACACCAAATACCCCTGTTGTCTCTCCTGACCTCTCAGGACTGCAGCTTAAGGTCACCAACTGCAGTCTGCAGGGTAAAGAGGGTAATATCTGCTGTTGATTAATTTTTGGAAGAGTCATTAACTTGGAATATTTAGGCTTTAATGACAGCGAGACAGAACTTTTGAGATTAAGAGTTGGCTGTGGAGCATTTGGTGAGTTTAAAAAAATTCTGGGGTATATTTGGCAGCAGATGGCAACAGAATCAGGACAGATGAGCAGAATCTGGAAACGTCAGATCGTGTCAGAGGGTTTCTGTGAAATGCACCCGAGAAGAAAAGCACAAGTTATTTTTTATTTTTCTTTGACTTTTACCGTTGTAAGAGACATAATGTGAGCTGGCAGAGGGATCATTTCATTCTCCCTCATCACAAACACATCACAACACAACACAAAAAAAAGTCTGATTGGTAAAGCAATTATGAGGGTACAAAGAGGTCATTTGTCAACCTAACAAACAAACAAAAAAAAAAGGCAAGAGCTCTCTGTAAGTATTAGAAATTGAGACTGTAAACAGTAGCAGGATTTGATTGCACAGCCATACTAGAGGCCCCTCACACCAAGGTAACCCGGTCCAACCCTGAGGACCAACTGTCATCATCACACAGACGATTCCAGGCGAGTTTGGTCTGATTGTACAAATACAAGCTTTCATGCACCATATGGGACTGCATACTGACCCCTGAGGAACTAAACCCAGATTTAAATCTCAGCTGTAGGTTGTCGTAGGCCAGTCCACTGATATAAATCAAGAGCAAAGCCCCCTACTTAATAATAATAAGAAACTTAATAATAAAAAATAATAATAATAATAACTGGTGTGTAAAGGAAAGGCCTGAAAATCCATAAAATTATATAGACAACATGACGACGTCCACCTCGTGCCTCACATGTAAACACATTAATCTCAGACACAAAAGGCCCGTCAGACTGAAGGTGTTAGCTTGCTCACTGATTGGTCAGTGTATCCAACACCCAACAGCTTGTAAGACCAAGTTCTGATTGGTTTTATAGTGGAGGGAAACCAGACACTTGCAGGCGCAATGATCCCCTCGGCCCACAAAACACCACTGATTTTTCTTATATACCTGCTGAGTGTACTGCATGTGGACGGACTCCTCACAATGGAATTATGGCTCCCTCTAGTGGTTTGGGTGTGAAATGGTAGTGGGCATTAAGATGCCGCTTATGTATGTCATACATACTTCTGACTGAAAACATACAAATAAAATTGTCTTTTGGTGTCTCTCAAGGCCTTCATCTCTCACAATGGCCTTCACTGGTCCAAATTTATTTACAAAACAGTATACGGTCCTTGAGAGAAAGCCACAGACTGAAAATCATGAAAGATACACATGTATGGCATATAAATAGTTAATTACAAATAAATGTAGTGTCTTTGACAATTACATACAAGTTTTTTTTCGACTTTAAGTACAATTTGCTTTCAATTATCCTTGAGTATTTGAATAATTCATGGAAAAGCATTATTTACTTCACTTCAGCATCTGGTTGATTGTCCCAGTTCATCTCCAGTTACTCCAGTTAAGGCTAAAGCAGGGCCCCTTTAAGAAGTCCGTCTGATGGGAGCAGCAGCGGAACCTGAGGTCCGCAGCATGTTGGTCATCATCCGCACAAAGATTCCCATTCATCCTACTGCACTGCACTGTCGAGACAGCCAGTGTGAAGTAGGGTGTGTGGGAGCGTGTGTGTGGGTGTGTGTGTGTGTGTGTGTGTGTTAAATAGAGTGTATAGTAAATAGAGTAAATAGAGTGAATAACCAGGTATTGTACACCGCCAGGTTAACTGAGTGTGCTTGTGCCTGTGTGTGTGTGTGTGTGTGTGTGTAGGTGTGTGTGTGTGTGTGTGTGTGTGTGTGTGTGTGTGTGTGTGTGTGTGTTTGTTGGTAGTGTATCAGTCAGCACACAGCTCCAGCTCCTCACTGCAGAAGGCACATCTCGGTGTTGTCCTCATTCTGGTTCTCGCCGTCCGGGTCGTGACCCCGGTTCTGCTCCTCCCCTCCGGCAGCCTCATCATCCGCCGGAGTCGCATTCTGCCGCAGCTCCATCAGCAAGTCCCGCCCCTCACTGGCCGGCAGGTTGCCAAGGTAATACTGCGGAGCCAGCTCCACCAGCCTATCAGGGTGGGGAGCGTGTCAATGACAATGAGGTATGAAATGCCGATGACATCAAGAGAGAACGTGTTTGCATTTTTGATTGCGACTACAGAAGAATGTAAAGAATCCATACACTAATTACAAACCAACATTACCATTTTTGTTTGGCTAAGAAGATTCAAAAGTAGAATATTCTTACACAAAGCAAGATAAAATTATATTCACTATAAACATCAATCAATTACACTTATTCATAGTCTGATTTTACTGAACCAGAAAACAGGAAGATATTAGATATCACAGCTGTATCTGGGACTAGTTTACTTGCCCTTCCTTGTACTTCGATATGATGGGATACCTGACCACATTCTGCACCGTTGGGATTGGAATAGACCCCAAGACAGACAGACAAACTTATGTTAGCAGATGGACAGACAGGCATTCACAAGTGAGGATGGGACAAACAAGTGGACAGATGTACTTGTGTGCCTATGTGCAGACTAACGTATGTGGACTGAAAGTCAGACAGACTCACACGTGTAGAAGAGCAGACAGACAGACAGACAGACAGACTCACGTGTAGAAGAGCAGACAGACAGACTCACGTGTAGAAGAGCAGACAGACAGACAGACAGACTCACGTGTAGAAGAGCAGACAGACAGACTCACGTGTAGAAGAGCAGACAGACAGATTCACATGTAGAAGAGCAGACAGACAGACAGACTCACACATGTAGAAGAGCAGACAGGCAGACAGATTCACGTTTAGAAGAGCAGACAGACAGACAGATTCACATGTAGAAGAGCAGACAGACAGTAAGACTCACACGTGTAGAAGAGCAGACAGACAGACAGACTCACACGTGTAGAAGAGCAGACAGACAGACAGACTCACACATGTAGAAGAGCAGACAGACAGACAGATTCACGTGTAGAAGAGCAGACAGACAGACAGATTCACATGTAGAAGAGCAGACAGACAGACAGATTCACGTGTAGAAGAGCAGACAGACAGACAGATTCACGTGTAGAAGAGCAGACAGACAGACAGACTCACGTGTAGAAGAGCAGACAGACAGACAGACTCACATGTAGAAGAGCAGACAGACAGACACACATGTAGAAGAGCAGACAGACAGACAGACTCACATGTAGAAGAGCAGACAGACAGACAGACTCACATGTAGAAGAGCAGACAGACAGACAGACTCACACATGTAGAAGAGCAGACAGACAGACAGACTCACACGTGTAGAAGAGCAGACAGACAGACTCACATGCGTGGATGGATCTCGGAGGCTGTGCGGATGCAGTTGTCGTGGGAGATTGTGAACTCGTGGTACAGGACCCAGCTGGGCGGGGCCGGGAGGGGCCGACGGCACAAGTAGGAGGAGAAGGGGTGCAGGTTTGCGATGTGACGATGCGTCAGCAGCAGGTAATTACCCAGGCCATCAACATCACGGGCCACCTAGGAGACAGGTACCAATGACATCACACACATGTAGACAGGCACCAGTGACATTATAAAACCAAGCACTAGCAAAAGTGCGCTTCTTACCAGATAGGCTATACGTCTATGGCTATAGGAGAAGTTTTTATGACTCTGATTGGTGACTTTCATCACCATCACACCCACAAAACCTCCCTCAAACTTGATTAGCAGCTTCTTTCAACAGAGGAGGAAGCAGACAGTTTAGGCTGTGAGGCAGTTCATAGATAATCTCAGATGCACAATCACTAATTACGTTTCTCCTCAGATTATATGGCTATCTTGCTAGCTGGCTAACGCTATGTCAGGAAAGTCTCAGTAAATAATATCATATTTAAGCAAAGTCATTTAGTTTTTTTTTGCCACAACTTCACAAGCTAGCAAGCTGTATCAGTGACAGCTCTTTAGCTAGCTGGCCAACGTCCAAAAAAAAGAAAAGAAAAGTAAAGTACAATTTGGAAGCATGTAATCACAGAAGTTCAAGTGTGTACCTGGAGACAGGTAATGTGACTACATATACCAGAGAGCCAAGTTACCAGAGGAACTTCCTAATGAAGGTTTTACTTGTTTTACAGAGGAAAATAAAATGACGGTACATAAGCTATAGACTGATGTTAAGGGAAGTATGGCTCTGGTGAATTTTTTATGTGGAGTCTAATTTCGGGCACCTGCTCACCCTTAAGAAGAACCCTGAGATGAGCGCCCGCTTGACGTTCATGCTGTTGTCCTGGGAACCGAAGGCGGGAGGCGAGACGGGCAGCTCGATCCGCTGCATTACTTCCAGAAGCTCCGCCCTTATCACCACGGCCAATCGGAGTGCAGCAGCATTCAGGAACTTCTTGGTGCACCAGGCTTCCTCTTCATGGTCTACACAATTACAAATGAGGTCAGCGGGCTGCACTCCCTCCCTTTCTCACACACACACACACACACACACACATACACAGCCTTGATTTAAATTTTAAATAGATAATAAAACAGAAGGCAGCATAGAATCTGTGCTACTTATACGAACACCGCACAAGCAGACGCAAGTTAGACTGCATCATTGAAATAAACAATGAAACTGGACCAGGTTTGTGAGTCAAGCTCTTCACTGAAATTAACCCAACAGAACAAACACATGCACACAAACGCACACAAAAACACACACACAGGCACGTGCACAAGTCTCACTGAGCGAGTAGACTCACGCCGGACGAAGGCGTTATAGATGTTGATGAGAGTGAGGTGATCTCCCTCCGGGTGCAGCAGGGGGCGCCGGTGAGTAGCAGCGGCCTCCTCGCCCCGGGGTGGGGGCGTCATGAAGCAGGAGGGTGCTGGAGGGGGCAGAGCAGAGGGTCGAACAGATGCTCAGATTCGCTCTTCCAAGTGTGAGGTCGCGATTACCAGAATAGAATGTTCTGAACAGAGTGTTCTAA
This sequence comes from Gymnothorax reevesii, assembly GCA_029721435.1. Taxonomy (NCBI): domain Eukaryota; kingdom Metazoa; phylum Chordata; class Actinopteri; order Anguilliformes; family Muraenidae; genus Gymnothorax; species Gymnothorax reevesii. The sequence goes on from CM056583.1 coordinate 83,856,617, forward strand.
GTGACAGTTTAAACCATATATAAAACACTAGAATCTGCACGCTGATTGGCAGGATGTGTGTACACAGCCACCATGTTGGGGCGGTTTCTGTCAGCGATTTGCACAGACCCAACCACAGGAACAAAACTCTGACCTTGATCGAAATTCGTAAGATGCCGCAGGTTTGTGTAGCGTTAGGATGCGTTAATGAGCATATGGGGGAAGCAAAAGTTCAGTGTATCACTTTCCACAAGTAAGTACAAAAAATAGTGGAAGAAAAATTTTTAGTCTCCAACTTGAGCACAAATTGTGTGAACTGTGCGTCTGCATCTCTGTGTTAGTTACAATCTCAGTGAGTGCAAGGCCTGAGTAAGTTGTTAGCTCATCATGTCTGTAGGTCTATAATGTTTTGATAACTGGCAGTAGGTTTTGACGATTGTACTGAAACATGGGATATTATCTTACTCCTGTAATTCAAGGAGAAATTGTTGCTAGGCTCTTTGTAAATCAATGCAAAATGTGGCTTCAGTGCTAATAAGAAACTTAACAGAACCTACTACAAGGCTCACAGAACTGCAGGTCATCACTCATTTCCATCGTCAGAACAGACATTTAGGATTTAAAGTTTACAGCTACTGCTAAGGTTAGGGAAATAAGCGACTAGCCGCATTAGCGTTTACTCGCGATCACATCAGGTCATGTCAGTTTGGTGAATGGAAATAGGTGATGGACCGATGGTACACTAGATTTATTATTAGTTGGACTTGCCAATATTTCTTGAAGGAAACCTTTGATTATCTCGGAGAAGGCCATCTTTATTTCCCTCTATTCAACACTTCAGTTGTTAAGGCACCATCGCAAGCATACCCATTTCCAACGAGAAATACAACACTTCTGGACTTTAAATAGTGTTTATACGGGCATCCAGGCTGACTCATACCGCTCTAATGTGGGGACCGCACACATGTATACATCACAATAGACCAGGATAGCGTGTGCAGCATCAAGTGTTTTAGACATCTATGGTTAAAACCGTGATTTGTGACAATTGGGAGTTGGGAGAACACCGACCTGGTATTAAAAAAACAATATCTCAATATCTTGCCCTGTAAAAGTCCATAATATTCAGCCCAACACACCCTACGGCTGACTCAGTTTGAGAAGAAGAGAGCAGGGGCTGTCGGGATGTCTCCCCTGCCGGAGGCAGAGGTGTGTCTTTAAAGCGCAGGCAGAGCGGGACAGCAGCTTAAAACGTCCCCTTCACAGAGCACCAGAGCAGTGGCAGATGTGCAACGGAGAGTCTCTGAGCGTGTGGGCATGTCTCCCGCTGTCTGCCTGAACTAGGTCTGCAAGCTAAGCCCCATTTGTCACTCCATTGTAAATAAAAATGATCCATGTCAGTTCTCATTCATTAAGGGCATCTAGGCTCAGTTGCCGGCAGGGCGAATCGCCAAAGGCGGCCTCACCCGTGAGCATGGCAGCGATGGTGAGCAGCTCGCTGACGCAGTCAAACTCGCAGGACGCGATGAGGGCTTTGGCCAGGGCTGGCTCCAGCGGCAGCTCCGACATGATGATGCCCACCTCCGACAGGTTCCCGTCGTCATCCAGAGCCGCCAAGTAGTCCAGGTCCTCCAGAGCCTGCATGAGGGCCTCTGGCGCTGCAGGGGGCGATAGAGATAAAGTTAAGAGGCTTCGCAGGCTACAGCCTGCTTGTCTTGACAATCTGGGCCATGTCCGCAACAGCTGTCCAACTGCTGCGTCAATGACCTCATTTGACTAGTGCTTTCACGGATTAGCTGTTTCCTGTAAGCGTTTCAGAATGATGCAACCGGTATCGGACGCCCAGAAATGTGATTACGTTACTCACCAGCGAGAAACTGGCGTGAATTTCATTAATGAGCAGAAAACATTGCGGAAGCAGGCAAATGGCAAATTGCTTTTGGATTGTATCGTGGGTAGTATGGCGAATAAATATACTTAAGCACTTGTATCCTGGTTAAGCGATTACGAAAAACCAGGAAGAATACACAAACCATCCTATTTTCTTTCCTTTGTGTTCTTTTGTCACAGGAGGACAAGGATGTACAGATCTCTACTTCTCCTCCTCGAGAGGCTGTAGGAGCACCACTGTCTGGATCTCAAAAACTTGTTCGACCGGCAGACTCGCCAACATTTACAATCTTTCACCGCGCAGGAGGGCAGAGAACATTTTCTATTTCTCGGCAACTACCAGTCGAATACAGCCATTGACACATGTACTGTCAACGAAACACACTTCCAATTACCCACATACCTGTCAATCAGGGTTCACTGTCACACAACAGCAAGTTAAGATGAATGGATAAAAAGGTTTTTAAGTATGCAAAATGTTCTCTAAAATGAAATTAACTTAAAATCACAGGATTATACAGATATTACTGAACTTTCCAAGAGATCTCACAGGGAAGTCTTAAGATGATCGCACAGCTGCATAGCACAACACACTTGTCCTACCGCAGGAAAATGGAATGGAGGAAAGAGCAGTCAGTTTTCTCCAAAATACGTCCAGCAGACGGTTCATATCAAGGACACAGTCATTCACAAGTTTTCAACTCATTACTCTGTCACTTAATGACCTTACAGCTGATGCTGCCGTGCAAACACAAGGAGGCAGTATAGGATGCGAGGCTCAGCGTCTCATGTTTTTATGAATTCAATATTCAGTCAGTCATTTATCCTCCCTGTTCACAAACATGCATAAGGAGGCACTAAAATTCTGATTCACAAAATCGGTTTGATGGGAGGAGTGAAGAAGGGAGAGATGGAGGGAGTGTGGGAGGGAACGAGGGAGACGTGTAATTATATTACACCGAGCAGCCTTCTCCTCTGTCCCTCCCACACAGTGATTATCTGGGTAATTGTTTATCGTCTCGTGTTACAGAGCGCCATCCCTCTCCAAATACAACGCCAACAACCACCTCCAGACCAGAACTGAGAGAGAGAGAGACAGAGATGGATGGAGACGCTGAGAAACGGAGCGAGGGATGATGGAGAGGGTGAGCACAGGAGGACACAAGAGGGGGAGGCACCGGCATGAGAGGAGAAAAGATAAAACATCCAATGAGAGACGGAAAAAAGAGAGCGGATGAGAAGATGAAATAAGGAAAAAAACGGAAAGCAGAGATTAAGGACAGAGGAACGGAGGTAGAGAGGAATACGGGAGATGAGGGTAGTAGGTGAGTGACATTCGAGAGGGACAGGCCAGGAGAGAGGTAAGTACCGTCTCTCACCAGCAGAGGGCACCCCTCACACAAAGATTAGAGTGTTTTGTTAGAGCTTAGTGTCGCCCCCTACCAGGCCGGTCCAGGAACTTGCACTGGCCCATGTCGGCGATGTCCAGCCTCTTCAACTGCAGGACCAGGTGGCTGAGGTTCGCTTCGGCCACGTCAGGGCAGCGGGTCTCCTGCATGCCCCCCTCGTACAGAGACTGAGGGTACAGACGAATGCACAGCCCTGGGACACGAGGGGGGAGAGATAAAAGAAAAACCTTTTATTTCAACGACAGAACATTAGCTGATATTCATTTGCTTCAAACATGAAATTTTCTGACAGCTGACAATTTTTGAAATCGGTCAAAATACAGTCGGGTCCATAAGTGTAGGGATAGTGACTCAATGTCCATCCACCACGATGGATTTAAATTGAATGAATGACGATAAGCTTGAAGGGCTGACATTCAGCTTTAAGTTAAGGTTTTATCAAAAATATTGAATGAACTGCGTAGGAATTACATCCATGACCTCTAACCTCAATTTTAAGGGCTCAAAAGTTTTTGGAAGAACTAACATAATCAGAAATTAGTTTGTCATTTTTAATACTCTCTTGCAGTCACTGACTTCTGGGAGTTTGGAACCGATAACATCATCAGACGCTGGTTTCTTCCCTGGTGATGCACAGACAGGCCCTCGCTGCAGCCGCCTTCAGTTCCTGTTCCTTCTGAGGGCATTTTTCCACCAGCAAGTGAGATAAATGCCCCACTGAATTAAGGTCGGGCGTTTCACTAAGCCAGTGCACAACAATCCACGTCTTCACCTTAAAGTCTGGGGTCGCTTAGCAGTATGCCAAAGGTCACTGTCCATCTGAGGTGCCTTCAAATGATTTTTACAGCATTCAGCTGAATTTAAGCTGGTGCTACAGCCTTACATGCAGAAATCATTCTACTATCATTGTTAGCAGTTACATCATGAAGAATGAGACACGGTCATCGATATCCTCTGCACCATGGTGTCCCGTCTTTGAACCTAATCAGGTAATGACAAGTAATACTAATACACACACACACACTCAAAATTTCATTTATCCGGGTAGATTAGTTTCTGCAAAAAACTTGTCTCCATCGATCCAGATGGATAGATGGATGGACGGATGAATGGAAGGACAGATGGACGAGCTCCGCAGTAATATCTCCGCACCACTTCGAAACAGGTGATTAAAAAATACGAGGGGACCAGGTGCACTGGCCTGCATACATGACCACACATGACCATACTTCACAGATGAGGTGGTGCGCTTCCGATCTTTAACGGATTTTCCTTCCCCTTCTCCATTTCTCATCATTTCATCCGTCCACAGGATGTTGTTCCAGAACCTTCTGGCCTTTCATATCATCTTGGGAAACTTCTTGATTTGCAGGCTTACTAGTGGTTTGCATCATGATGTAAACCCACCATATTTACTCCGGTGAATTTTGAATTCTTCTAATGATTGTTGATATTCACACACACACACAGGCACACGCATACATGCACATGCACGTACGCACATACACATACAGACACAGACACACACAGACACACACACACGCCAGCTGCCTTCTGGATGGTTTCCTCAATCAGCCCTTGGTGACGGGGTTTTTCCTCACCAGAAAATAGTTTCTCTCTCATTTCTCTCTCACAGTTGTTACAAATACGGTCCTCAGGGCTTTATAGCTTTTCAAAGCTTATTCAAGTGCTTTTTTCTTCTTATTTTTTCAGAATGCAAAAAATTGTGAAATTTGGGCACAAATTGCTTATTTTTTTTACCATTTTGCTGATGATTTTGTTGTAATTTTCCAAGCAGATAATGGCTGACTTCACTGTCAGTGACAGATCTTTAGCCACATACTGAGTCCAAACAGCAACAGATTCCAAACACAAACACCACTCTCTAAATTAAGTCCAGACACTTCAATTCCTCACTATTACATGAACATATGAGGCAATAACACACATTCAGCCATGGAACAGTGGTGCAGAGAAATTTCCAATTACATATGGTTCCTGACCACATGGTGGGACCTCAAATGAAATGAGCAGTATTTTCCACACCAATATAAAGTAACTGCTGACAAGAGCAGCAGGGTGACATCTGAACCGTACAGAGCGATATTATCTGCGCACATGCAAGTACAATGCTGCACAAATGAATGAGAGAAAGAAGATGGATGATAACTTGGGCGCACACTGCGAAAGAAATGCAACTTTTTTAAGGTGAAAAAGTAGAATGTTCTACATTATAGACAAGTAAACAAGGTAACATTGTCACCAATATCGCCCGCCACAGTAAGAATGGTCACGGGAGATTCCACATTCATACAAAAAAAAAATTAAAAAATTAAAAAAAAAAACACACAGAGCAATGACATTATCCACTGAAACATATACAAGGAGATTAAAAAAATGAAGGAATATGTAGTTTCCGTGAAAACTTGTCCCCATTGAAAATCCAACACACCAAGTCGACAAACAGAAACAAGGCCCATAACTCTGTAATAATACATTTTTCAGAATCAACTGTGGAACTCATTCAATAGGATGATTAGTACTGCTCAGCCACTGAATTTCTTCCACGTAGGTGCAATAGCTGCCGAGAGAACTTGTCTCCATTGCAATACCCGTACACTTAAGTCCACGAACAGAGTCAAGGTCCGTAACTCTGTGAAAATAAATTTCTCTGAATCAATTGTCAAAACATTCAGTAGGGTCATCAGTACTGGCCACTTACAGAATTTCATTCATATAGGTGCAATAGTTTCCGAGAAAACTGAACCAGGACGAAGGGGCGGACGGACGGACGGAATGGCGGACGGACCGACAAGCTCCATTCCAATATCCCCCGATACGCTCTGTGACGGGGGATAATGATATGACCTAAATCCAATTCAGTTTGAATCTTATTTGCTGAAGGCAAAACTAATGGAAAAATGTCCCCAGAACAAGCAGGATCTGAGGACGGTACAGGGAGGAGAAGCAGTATCTGGGGATGTCTGTGGGCTCCAGACTCACCCTCACCTGTTTCCAAAGTGATCATTGAACTGATCATCTCATGACTGTTAACCTGAATGATACACACAGAAGATGCTTCATTATTTTTGTCAACAACGGTTTGAGTACAAGTTCCTTCAAAGAAAAAGTCTTTATTTCCTTGTAATGGTCAAATACATTTCCTGCGTAAATCTGAGGGCTAACAGACCATCAAAATAACATGGCAGTGAATGACAGCTGCCCATCTCTGCAAAATCAGCCATCAGCCCAGCATTACATGATCCTTCACTGCTTCCGCGCCACTTTTATTAAAAATAATAAAGTAAGACATTTAAAGAGGAGACAATTAGGATGAATGATTTCTCAGTCAGTCAAAGAGAGGTTCACGGTAAAATGTGTTGAATTATTACTTTCTTTTATTACTGTGAGCATTGCAGAGCAAAAAAATCATTACGGTCAGAATGAACTACGATCTCGTTAGAAATGAGGCACATTTGCATCATGACCCCGGATCACCTCTTTGACAGCTCTGATGCTAAAGAAAGGTTTCGCTCTGTTAGATTTCCCAAACTCTTCTGTGGAAATTTTTCTGCAGGCATCATTTTGAAAAAACGTTAACGCTAACGTGTCTTTGTCCCCCGCCACAGGATGTGAAATCGTGTCAAAATGAGCAATCTCTCGGTGTGACCTTGAGAGTGACGAGAAGGTCGCCAAAATCGACTGGCCCTGGGGTATCACCCTAATACATGTTGACATGAAATTTGAAGGAAATCTGTCGATTCGTTCTAGAGATATCTCACTGACAAGGATTCGGGACGTACGGACGGACGGACGGTCGTGAATACTATGTCCCGCCGCTTCGCGCGTTCCGCGCGGCAGGGGACAGGAAAAAAAAAAAAAAAGACCCTCAATAGGGTCCCAGGGGAGCTGGAGCCTATCCCAGCTGACTCCGGCAAAAAGGCAGGCACACACCCCGGACAGCTCACCAATCCATCGCAGGGTGCACACATCACTCACACTCACCCATGGGCGACACCCGAGTGTGTACGGATTTCTGTAAGCACTGATATGTTTGATCAGCCGCACTCCGGTAAATTATTGATCATTGATGGTTTATTCTTCTGATCGTCACTCTGTTCAGTTTGTATTTGCTTAAACGCAGCAGTAAGAGGGGAGTGGTTCAGACCGAAAGCAGGTCGGGGAAATTAATGGATCAGCAGAGAGTGGAAGGGGCGAAGTTTTCTGACCCATGTTACAAGCCACAAATTTCACACTACCTGTTCAAAATTCACAGTGCAGACTTTACGCCATGTTTTTCAGGCTATGGGTCTCCTCTGTGACACTGCTGTTATCCACAGAAGTGCGAGTTCTAATACTTAAAAAAACTAAGAACACAAGCGTCAGCTAGATCAGCGCTCTGAAGATGCATCCAGCACCGCTGCACTCAGTCAGAAAACTCCCCGCAGGGAACACAGAGGAAGGCCGTGTACAGCCTACGCTTCAGAATAACGAGGTGAATATTAGTGTAAGAGGCGGTTCCACCCACCTGCTGAACTGCTGTTCACCCTCTGCATGCGCATGTCTGCCTGGTTCCTGCTGATTGGTCGCAGCACCTGGGAGTCTGATCTGATTTGTGGATTGTACACCTGAGGAAGAGCAGGGGTTTGTGGGAAATTAAGTACACTGTAGCTTCTCAAGGTAAACATTGTAGTGATGGAGTACTACACAACTTCAGGTTCAACACAACTCCCATAATGCCGTGAGGACAGAGGAAACCACATTGTGGCCAAAAACATAAATGAAAAACTTAATAAATTTGAGTTATCGGCTGCACCAGTGCCGCAGCATCCGAACAGTAACAGCATCGTAACCTTTTTTGTATGGAGCAACTATAAACCCAAGAAATGATACGAGCACAACAATCATGGACACCAAAAGGCGAAAAGAACCACAAAAACAATGAACAGTCGAAATAAATCAGTGAGAAACGCACTCCTTTAAGACCACACACAGAGAAACATACAGACACAATCACACACACACACACACACACAGATATATAAACACACTCATAAACAGTCTCTCATAAACACTCACATACATATAATCATAGAAGTACACGAGTGCACAGAAGCACACAAACTAATAAACACAGCTTCTCAAGCTCACATACACAAAATCAGACACACACACACACACACACACGCCCGCACAGACACACAAACACACACATATATGCCTGCACACGCACACGCGCACGCGCACGCGCGCACACGCACACGCGCACACGCACACGCACACGCACACGCACACGCACACGCACACGCACACGCACACGCACACGCACACACACACACACACACACACACACACACAAAGAGACAGAGCGACAACAGAACTCACCGTTTTGAGTTGCATGCCCGTGTCAATGACGTATCGGATATTATCGAGGGAGAAGGAGGCCTCCCCCAGTATGTCTGTGAGGACGACTCTGCGTTTGGGGGGCCGCGGGACACCCTGGGACTTCTCCGGACCCCCTGGTCCCGCATCGTAGACGCGCTGCGCAGCAGTTCCTAGTGCTGTGTACAGGGACTGCACCCTGAGCTCACCCAGCTGTGGACTGAGGGCGACAGACTCTTTCTCCAGCAGAGATTTACACTCACAGATCTCCTGTAGGAGGGAGGGAGTGAGAGATGGACTGTCAGCATTTACCATTAGGGTTAAGGGTCATGCACTTACAGTTCATCTCAGGACTGGATAACGGTCAAAGAGAAAGGGAGAGAGAAAGAGATGAGGAGAAAGGGAGAGGAGAGGATAGAATATAAGGGTCACATGATCCAAACAGATGGGTTCGGGTGCTGGACAGTTTTCTGCTGAAAGACTTTGCTGCCATCTAGAGGCTGAGGGAGGAGTCAGCACATGCAGCCACTTTACAGCGATGAGCCATTAAATCTTCCTCATACCTCTCTCCTTTATCATCACTCTTTTTTTCCGCATCATCCCCTCTTCCTCCACTTCCTATTTTCCTCTCATTCGCTCACCTCCTCTAACCGGTGGGCAGGAAGTACTGTGAGCTCTTACTGCATGAGAGGGCCCAAGTTTCTCAGCTCCGTTCCTGCACGTTCCCCTCTCTCACCTTTTGTGCCGTTTCGTGTTAACAGGTACAGTATGCGTGTATATATGCATGTGTATGTTGAATATTTGTGAGTGTGTGTATAGGTGTGTGCATGTATGCATTGCTCGTGTTTTATGTTTGTGAACATGATCATAAGTGTGCACACTTATGCACTTCTGCCTGTTGTATAAGTGTGGGCATGTTTATAAGTGCGTGCACATATATACTGTGTGCTGTATACTTATGAGCACGATTTCATAGGCATCTACACATATACAGTGCTTAGCAAATTTATTAGACCACCTGTCCTTAAAAAAAAACGAAAAAACACAAATGTTTAAGAACTCGTCAAAAACTTGTTTAGAACTAAAAATTATCTTGTTATTTCTTTGGGAAATAACGAACTGAAACCACTAGATAGTTATTATTCACATATAAAAATTAAAGAAATTTAATATTTTGTATGGCCTCCTTTAGCCTTGATACCAGCTTGCGTTCTTGCAATCAACCACTAGAACTAGTTTTTATGTTCAGGAATGCAAGTAAATAAGTTTTTTGGTGTCATAATCAAAAAATAATAACGTGCTTAACTATTTTTTTCTGCTTTTTTGTAAAACGGAAAATTTGAAAATTCATGGAAAACAACAATAATTATATTTTAGCATTAAAGACATCATTTCAGTTAAAGAGCTTCCTCATACTGGTGGAATAACCATTACAGGAACAAAATAATTATTTTGCTAATTACCAGCACTGTTCGTTTAGGTCAGCTGTGGCATAAACCTTACATGGGGTGGCGGTCTAATAAATTTGTTAAGCACTGTACGTGTGTGTTGTATACTTGAGCGTGTATTTATGGGTGTGTACATGCTTCTGTGTGTACACCTATACGTGTGTGAGTGTGTGTGTGTGTGTGTGTGTCTCCCATGAGACTCCAGACACTCCGGTATCAGCCTGCAGACAGTTATTCAGGACGAAGAAGAGGCAGATGAATGGAGGGAGGAGAGACAGCGGTGAGGATGGAGGGAAGAGGAGAACAGAGGGGGGGGTTGTATCACACACTCACTGTGGGAGGGAGGGATTTAACACAGGGAGCAGGGAAGGAGGGGGAAACCCTGTTATACAGCCAGAAATATGAGACCGAGAGAACTCTGATACGTGTGGGAGATACGGAGAGAGAGAGAGAGAGAGAGAGAGAGGGAGGGGGGGGAGAGAGAGAGAGAGAGGGGGAGAGAGAGAGAGAGAGAGAGAGAGAGAGAGAGAGAGAGAGAGACTTTGACTTTTAACACGCCTTGATTGGCACATTATCCGCTTAAAAACATAACAATTCCCTCAATAGAAACGATAAGCTAAGCAACTATCAGCAACTATCAAAGAGACAAAAATAAGCCATCATGCTGAACTTCACACAAAACCCCTCCTGTTCCCCACATGTCAATAAATTGTTCAATGTTGGACACCATTTTATAATAAGCAAACTCGGTTTTGAGTCGCGCTGCCACTAAACCCTTAAACATTGGTTCTGGCTCAACACAGCCCACCCCTTTCACCTTATTCCTTGTGAGCTAAATTGCAAGCTTTGCTTCACCAATTAAATAATTCAGCAAAGTAATTTGTTTCCGTTTTGATGCCTTATACTTGGGACCAAAAATAAACCCAACCTCATTCCAAACCCCCCCAGTAGCCTGAACCCAGTCCTGAAGTGTGGAATAAAGCTGAGCAAATCTAGGGCACCTCAAAAAAAGATGTTCTAATGTTTCCTCACTACTACAAAATACAAATTCTTTGCCTACAGTTGGATCAAAGTGTGCCAGATGTCCGTTTGTAGCCACAGCCCCATGAATAATCCTCCACTGGAGATCCGCAGTGCGTTTCTCAGTAGGAGGTTTAGAGAGGGACCTCCAGCTACCTCTAGGGGTCGAGCCTGACGTAAACACCCCAGACCACTTTGAATCTTTTACTCTACTTAATGAAGCTCTATGGATCACTTTCACACTGATGTCATACAGTGCCTTCCAGGGAATGTTTGGTAGTACTTCCATCTGTGGCATTTTGAAGGAGAGAAGCGATCCCTCTTGTACTTCATGTTCCCCACCTGCCGCTGAAACGATCAAGGAAGGAAAAACCCATGGCCTTCCTTTTTATTTATTTATTTTTTTTTTAAGAATTTTTTTTTGCTCATCTCTGTAGAATGTAAAGTGTATGCCTGCTGTTCTTTGAGTGCGGTGTTGGTTTCAAATGACTGGGCATGAATCGTTGGATTCTGTGGGTTTTCCTTTCATTTGAGGTATCGTTTTTATGCTTAGCACAGATTCAGGAGAAATTCTGGCGATTCAGCGCCGATATGATTTTATCCTGTTTTGCTGCATGCTTATGTACTTGCTCGGTGCTTGAATTCTGTCCGGTTGAGGTAAAAATGGTCTACATGAGCTTTTTGCCTAGTTTCTTCGAAATGTGGATATGCCGAATGACAATGTAGCAATTTGGAAATATGCTGTATTTTTTGTGCATAACAACTGGCCCCGTACCGGGCCGTAGGGCTTTTAAGAGATTAAATTAGATCCATGACTGAAAGAAAAATCCCCATTCAATTTCATCCCCCATTCTACTTCATTAAGCTTCTCACTGCATTTCCTGTAAGAAAATAACATCAATATCTTTATTTCTTTAGAGGCTCAAATAATAAGGCTCTTTTATTTCTCTCTACCTCCATTTATATTCAAAGATGCTCTCCTTATCCTCTCCATCATATCAGAGAAACAGAGAAAGGTGAGACAGAAAGTAAGAACAGAGAAGTGAAAACACCCTTTTGCTCTTTCCATTTTTTATTTTATTTTATTTTACGTTTTATCCTTCAAGAAGCTTTACCGCTTCTTAATCTGGCGAGAAGTTTCCTCACACGAAACCTCTTCTGTTGACTTTGGTCTTCAAAACTAACTTCCTTTTTCATTTTATTAACCGTTCGTATATATTTATCCACGTCTGGAAAGAATTTAGTCACTTCAACAGTTTTGCCAAAGGTTTCATCATGGAAATCATTAATTTCCTGCAGTGAATACACTTGTTGGTCATCTCCAGTTTGAGAAGTCACATCGGAGAAGTCTGATAAAACATCATCCTCTGGCATTTCTTCTTCAATTACTTTAACTTTTTTCATGGCTAGTTCCTTACTACACTCAGCAACTTCTTCTCAACATTCTTTTGTGCTTCAACTGGTAGAGGAGACTCTGGGCCGAGCCCAGCCGCCTGCACAGCTGACATATTCTCTTTCACGGGTACCCCAACATTTACTGCCACGGTGCAAACATCCTGTACCTCAAAAACCTGCTCAGAGGACACATTACATTCATTAGGTGTATTTACACATCTACACCCTGCCCTTGTTCCCTACCCTCCGCACCAGTTTCCCCCTGTACCTCACCCAACCGCCGCTTTCTTTCACCAGTTTCTCTAGTCTTAACCTCAGTATCTTGCTCCACTACAATCCCCATTTCCTTTGGTCTTCCTTGCACTGCGTCTGATTGCTCAGAATTACTCTTTGATCCAATTTCCCTAGCAGGGCCTGCAGACTGATTTGTATGAGGGCAAGCTGTCCGTTGATGTCCAACATCCCCGCACTCAAAACACTTCATATTTCCTGAGCATGATACTTCTAACGTTTGAACTGGAGACTCAAGAAACATAAACACTTGCCTTCTGAGAGACTGTACATGTTGTAACATTGGATCTTTACATCCTAACCCAATATTTTTAAATCACTCCTGAATTTTCCAAAACGTTACAATTCACGCTGCAGCGCTTCATTTGGAATAAACTGTGGCCCACCAGACACAGTAATTCGTACAGACGGTACAGCCAAAGGTGAAACATTAAAGGGGACCTATTTTGCAATATTTCCAAGGTTATATTTTGATCTTGGACTCCCCTAGAGTACTCCTGATCGTTCAAAGTCCAAAACAGGGTCCTTATTTAGCTCATACTGCCATCCTCAAAAAACCCCATTTGTAGTCCATTGTAGTCTCTGCCTGAAACACCTCATTGGGGTGGCTCTTCCGCTATGGCCCCCACTCCCCGTGTGCCCACTTTCTTCTGACTGGCCAGCTCCGCCAGTAGAGGGCGAAGTTGGGTGGGACGAGGCTGCAGAACGCAGTTTTCCAGTAGCCTCCGTTGCAGACGTCTTATGGTGTTCGGTAAATTTCCTTCACCTACAACGTCTGCGCACTCGAGCGAGGTTTTGTGTTCCGTGACGTAATGTGATTGTGCTTGATGAGCCAATCAGAATGCTTGTTATATGTTACGATCTCTGTCATTACTATGGCTTTTCCCTGCGGCTCGTCAAAAATAGTGAAATGGCGGGTAAAGAAACTCCTAAAAAACTTGTAGAAAACGCCATTTATTTTGTGTGTAAAACAAAAATCCTCTCAAAAAAAGACAAGATACGTGTGCATGGAAAAGGCAAGCTTGATATCGCTGCAGTAATTGGCTCTGCCATCTCTGTTAACACAGCGGTATACACGAACGAGTTATTCGTCTGCCGAACGGGCTGCTACGTAGACATCTTTCCTCTGGATAAGTAAGTTGTTCATTGCTTGTTCTTGTAAGCTATTCATACTTTCAATATTGAAGGTTTTGCAGATTCTATCCAAAGCTCGAGAGAAAACATGTTCGCCATTTTGGCTTTATCCGTTTCTGCATATATAATTAGCTCCTGGATTTTAAGAGCTAGTTTCTGATTGGTGGAACACAAAACCTCGCTCGAGTGCGCAGACGTTGTTGGGTGAAGGAAATTAACCGAGCACCATAAGACGTCTGCAACGGAGGCTAGTTTTCCAGGTCCTTCTTCCCAGAGTGAAACATGAGACACGTCTGCCATCTGATAAAGAGGCGGTGGGCAAATTCCGAAATCTAACGCTATACTTGAATATAGAGCTAATGAAATGAACTTGTTCTAATAAATGCAGCGGCATAAGTAGAGGACGCAGTGCGAAAATCTGGCAGGTCAAGCTCAAATTTGCTACGGCGAGAGCTCTGGTTATGTTATGAACATAAAACAGGTTTTACAGACCATAAGTTCCGTTTGCACAGACAAGATGCTTATGTGAAGCTAGCGAATCGATCAGTTCTAAAGAAAATAATTTCCTATTTAATCACGCCTTTTTCGGCTTATTATTGGCCACGACAACAGCTAAAGGGGGATGAAATTATGTCACGGTAGTGCAGAGAAATCTTGTTATACCAGACACTGTAGAGCTTCTACGATTCGCATTGCTTTCACGGTAGCACCAGAGAGCTTGCTCAGCGATCACAAGCAGCTGTAAAAAAACCCAAACACCTATCCCAAGCTCTGCAAAACCTACGCCTGGTCTTACTGTGCTTTTCAGCCCAACTTTGCGGACACAAACACCACCTCTTCGGTTAGCTTCAACTGTAGCGGCTACAATCGGGCAACATTATGATGAAACTGCCACATTGATGCTTACTGAAGTAACACAAGCATACTGATCAGAATTACTGAATGATTATAATTTAACCAGGAGCATTTTTAATTAGCACGGCACGCGAACTAACATACAGTAGCTGGTAACCATGCGGTCATAACCACAGAGACAAACCCTTGCAATACAGGTTTTACAGGCAGCAAGTTCTGTTACAAATGGACAGTTGTACCAAGCATCCAAATTACAAGCAAGTATTAAAAGTTAGCTTCAACTGAGGTTTATGTTCACACACCTTCTGTAGAATTTCCCCTGATATCACTAGCATATTTAGGACGCAAACATTAGCAACAGTAACTTAGCTACGTTAGCCGCAGTGCTACAGCCACAATCAACTGGCCATTACGTCAGGTTGGCTTATGCAGTAAAAGCAACTTACAGCTTCTGTGTCTGTGAGTCACAAACAGTCGCGACCGACCCAGGATTTACCTTCAGATATTTTAGAAAGCCTGTGCTTGAGGCCAGTTGTTAGAGCTAACTATCGTTAGCAGTCCTGCTAGCCAGCGTAACACGTTAGCTTCACTTAGATTATTTGCCGTTATATCATTACATACAGCTTGTGGCTCCGAGCACTTGATCGATGCAGCTGCTTCAGGTTTGAGAAGCAGCTGAAACGTTTATCCAATGTGGAATTATCCTTTATTGACAAAGCTGTCTTTGGTGAAATGCTGAGCACAAGCAGCTAACGTTGGCCGCAGCTAAAAAAAAGCTACGCATTGATTTCTGGTGGCATCCTCTTTTGGAAGAGAAACAGGTGAAGTTCTTAGCGTCCAAAACTATACGGACAAGCAGCTTTGGGAGAGATACTGACAAAACTGCACCTCAAATGATCTGCGGTTCTTCTTTTGTATTTCCAGAAGTGTTGACGCTACTAAGTCATAGTATGATCTACCATTGTCAGTGCCTGCTAGAATAGTTTCTGGTGTGGGCAGGTCCAGTGCCGTGGTTGGCTCTGGCTAATTAGATGGCACAACCTGATATCAGGTTTTGCCTCGATCTTGTGAAGATCTTGGGAAGAGCTGTTCAGAGAGGAAATCACATTCTTAGATTACGGCAAAACCCCTGTATCTTATGTTGAGAAACTTTTCAAAGGTTGAGTATGGACAACCAACATTATAACATTACTAATGAATTAAAAGAAGGATCCGCATAATAGGTCCCCTTTAACAAAACTGCCATTTAGAAAAATACCACTCGCAATCAGCTGATTTACAAGACGCTCCTCTTTCAGAAAAACAACAACTGCTTTATTCATCCACGAGCCATACAACATATTTAAATATCCAATTTGTTGCCCCACTGCAAGGAGAACTTCTTCCACCGTAAATCCAAAGTTGGCACCTATTCTCACGCCATAACGACTAGACAGGGAAGGAGCCATCCCGAAACACTACCACAGCTAACTGCCGTTATGAGTGAGCATTTGAGCGGGAATAAAGCAGCGGGTTTTAGCGGGATTCAGAACGCACCTGCTCGCCGGCGAGGAACACCAGCACATCTCCCTCCTCGCCCCGACGATGCAAGTCCAGCACCATGTGACATGCGGAGGCCGCAGTGTCCCTGCCGGCGGGCGGCTCGCGGTACATCGTCTCCACGGCGACGGGGCTGGCGGGAGGGGCCAGGGTCAGGAGGGGCGTGCCTTCGCCCAGGAAGGCGGCCATTCGGGGGCCCAGCGGGGGCGTGGTCAGCACCACCACCCGGAAGTCCGGCCGCTGTCGGCACACGTCCCGCAGGAGCCCCAGAATCACGTCCGTGGCCACGGTGCGCTCCTGCGCCTCGTCCACCACCACCACTCCATACTGCCGCAGCAGCGGGTCCGACATCATCTCCCCCAGCAGGAGAGAGTCCGTCACAAACCTGCGGGTAAACAATGAAGAGTGAGACAGGACACGAGAGAGGAGGAGGAAGGAAAGAGGACCAGCGATGAGAGGGAAAGAGTGAGATACACACAGGAGGGAGAGAGAGATAGAGATAAACAGACATAGAGATTCATACACAAGTGTTCGCATCAGATGAAAGTTATGAGACGAGTTGAATAAATTTTAAAACTTGCAACAAACCCAAAATTTACTCAACGCATTTCATAACTTTCATATGAGACGATGAATGGCATAAGATACTGTTTATCACACGCAGCAACTGAACTGCATAATTTAATAGAAAAGAAACTTAATTTCTGCAAGCACCTTCATGGTAATAATCAATATATGTTAGCATTGCGCTAACTCCATAACTCTGCAACTCAATCAGTCAATGAGTCACAGACATTCGTATCTGAACATACAACAGTCACCAAGTTCACAGTCAAATGACTAGCCAGCTAACATTAGCTGGTTATCTAACAAACTAGTGTCACATAATGGTTATGAAAAGGTACGGCATGCACAATAGCTAGCTACCAAAGTAACGTAACTTAGTCATGCTAGTGGCACTTAGCTAGCTCACTACAGCACTAAACCATAGCAATTTAACCAATGTTACATTTGGTTTTCAGTATGGCTACATATCAACAATGTGACATAATGCAGAGCGATTTTTTTTTACCACTTTCTCAGCCAGTAAAATTTTTGCAAAAGTGATATGTATGTAGGATAATATCAAAATTAGGTAATGAGCGGGGATGTAGGAAAAGTAGTACAGTTATGACATAAATGAAAATATTTTCACGGTCAATAACTCCACTGCCACTTTCTAACAAGTCAGACATGACCACAACATTCACCAGCCAGAGACACACGGCAGTGTAGTGTGACCTCCGGACCAGCGGAGGGCGCTCTCACCGGAGCAGGGTGTCAGGAGTACAGCCCTCTTCGTGGGGGACCCTGTAGCCCACCTCCAGGCCCAGGCTCAGGTCCATCTCGTCAGCCACGCGGAGCGCCAGGCTAGCGGCGGCGGCGGCGTACGGCTGAGAGCAGCACACCGAGCCCTCGGTGAACTGCAGAGAGAGGGAGTACTCCACACACCACTGCGGCACCTGGGAGAGAGACACCACTGATACTCACAGACCACATTTACTCATCCGCACTCTGTACACTTTATCATCGGATCATTATATGAGTTTATTTGTTATAGCGACACCATGGCAAATATAAAGCATTTATAAACTCCATATAAAAACATCCATCAAATTACACATTCGTTTATTGTATAGTTTAGTGTTAAATGTGTACTTCATGTAATGCAGCATTCCTGTATAATACTAAAGAGACTGAGAGAGAGAGAGAGAGAGAGTTCAGTACATCCCAGCCTACCATAAAAGAAGAGAGGGTGTGGGCTAAATCGCAGCTTAATATAATGTTTCAACAGCATTCATGTCGCTCCCAATACATCATGCTTTATGTCACAAAACCATTATTGTCCATATCATTATAAAGAGCATTTATTAATGCACAAGCGTCTGTCAATCTGTGTGCTTTCAAGTGAGTTTGATGTTTAACATTATGTTTATTGATGCTTTCTTGTCATGTAAATTTGGCTCATTTGAATTTGAATTGAATTTGATTTTGAGAGCTTCGCACAGCCTGTTCCTGCCTCTGTGTCCATGAGTGAGAGACTGTAGCACTGGGTCTGTCTGTGTACAACAAGAGGCTGAAACCACATCCTGCTTATCAAGAGATGTCACAGTACAGGTGTCTCAACCACCTGTTTCACTGCAGGACAATGGTAATAAATGTCTATATCAATATCTACGCATCTCACGCACACTGCAGGACGTCAGGCCAATAAAAAGAAATTACTTTTGCAGACTTCAGCACCAGTATATACATAGCAGGATCTCACGGCTACAAAATACTTTTCACAAGTTCATGGAGGGTCTGTGGGTGACGTCACAGACACTTGGTTGATATTTTTGCCTTCAGTGTGTGTCTGTGTGCAAGTTTAAAGTGCGTGTAATGTGCATTAGAGAGCATGTGTGCGGTGTATGCATGCGTTCGTGTGTCAGGGAGCTAAGCGAGTATGTGCACATGGTGTGCGTGCATATGTGTGTGGACATATCTAAGAGAGCATGCACTACCATTCATAAGTTTGGGATCACTGAGAAATGTAAGATTTTCGAATAAATAAATAGATTTAAAATAAAATTTTATATATATATATATATATATAAATAAATATAGACACACACACACACACACACACACACACACAGTGATGCCCAAAATTATACCAATTTTTGTTGTCTTTCCCCATCCCCATCCCCACTCCCCCCCCCCCCCAAGATATTTTCTTAGAAATCAAATTTACTCTCGCACAAATGACACAGTAAGTTGACATAAGGCTGTAAAAAGTACGGTAAACAATTTTTCAGGAAATACTTTTCGGTATTTTACATTGAACAAAAAGATAAACGCCCCATGTCAAATTTTTGAGTTTTTATTGACATTGGGGTCATGTAATATATGAAGTGAATCAAAATTCATTTTTGTTAATGACTAATCTTCAGATCACCGTCCATTACATCTCGATATTGGCATCTGCAAACGAGTGACAATCCTTTGAATTTCAATCCTTTGAAATTTACAAAAGACGCCACGTCCAGAATTATTCATACCCTTTTCTCAGCCGTGCATGGCAAAGCCTTCATTCATGATTACAGCCTCCAAATGCTTCCTGTGGTTGATCACAAGGTTTCTACACGTTTCCATGGTGATTTTGGCCCACTTCTCTTGGGTGAACTTCTCCATGTCCTTAAGTTTTGAGGGTTTCCTTGCCATGACCTTGGTCTTCAGTTCCCTCCACATATTCTCGATAGGATTGAGGTCGGAGCTCAGGCTTGGCCACTCCAAAACGTACACTTTGTTGTGCGCCAACCTTTTCTTGATGGATTTGGCCGTGTGTTTAGGATCATTATCCTGTTGGAAGATTCCTGCCCAAGACAGAGTTATTCGGCAGATTGCTTAATGTTTTCACGGAGGATGAAAACATGAAATCCGTAAAGAAATAGTTAGTGGACAACGAAGTGTACATTTTGGAGTGGCCAAGCCAGAGCACCAACCTTAATCCTATCGAGAATCTGAGGAGGGAACTGAAGACCAAGGTCATGGCAAGGAAACCCTTAAAACTTAACGACATGGAGAAGTTCACATGGAGAAGTGGGCCAAAATCACCGTGGAAACGTGTAGAAACCTTGTGATCAACCAAAGAAAGCATTTAGAGGCTGAAATCATGAATAAAGGCTTTGCCATGCACTGCTGAGAAAAGGGCATGAATAATTCTGTGCATGGCATTTTTTTGTAAATCTGTTGAATAAAATACAAAACAGTATTGTATTTCTTGATAAATTGTTTACTGTACTTCCAACAGCTTTATGTCAACTTACTGTGTCATTTGCGCAAGAATAAATTTGATTTGTCAAAAAATAATATTGAAAAAAAAAATAATAAAAAATTGGTAGGGGTATGAATAATTTTGGGCATGACTGTGTGTATATAAATATATATATATATATATATATATATATATATATATATATATATATATAGGTTCTGTATGTTATTGCCCGCATACAGTAAAAACGGCCTGCCAATATATCTTGTTTTGGCCGACCTGTATAAGCTGGCCTGTATTGGCAGAGTTCAGCACGTGCAACTGTGGCATTCGTTCTCTTCAGAGAAACAGACAACAGTCATGGACCCAGAATTTAGCTCTTTAATGAATCTTGAAGTCACGTACTTCAGAAGCCATAGTCATAATATTGTCATGATAGCACAACCAATCATGTCATGCAACCAATTAATGAAAATATAAATTGCTTATTACCTCCGCCAAGGAGGTTATAAAATCGCCTGTGTTTATTTGTCTGTGCGTCTGTCTGTTAGCAGGATTAATCAAAAACTACCAAGCGGATCATCATGAAAAATGCTACACAGGTGTATCTTGATCCAAGGAAGAACCCAATAAATTTTGGAGGCGATCTGGATCAAATTCTGGCTCTGTCGGAGGTCAGAAATCTCTGACTGCTCTCGTTTTCTCATTGCCTTGGTATTGGCCTGAAGACCCTCAGGCCAATACCAAGGCAATACGGAAATAAGCCATTAATAACATACAATATACTCATATATAGTCGTACAAATATGCTGCAATAAATAGGCAATACAGGCAAGACAGCAACAAGTTCTGGGATTAGGATTTTTAGGGAGACATAATTTTGTCCTTTAAAATTAGCTCTCCAAGAATGCTCCATCGGCAGTAAGTCCAGGCTTGGCATTCTAGCAGTCAGAGTGCGGAGGTAAACTGAAGAAATTTCGCCCCCGGATCACCTCCCACAAGTTGGATTAGCTTGACAGGAACTTTCTGTGTACCGTACGCTTAAGCTGCTCCCACAACCGCTCGATTGAGTTAAGATCCAGTGACAGTGCTGGCCATTCAGTCACAGGCAGGATACCAACTGACTGCCTCTTCCTAAATTGTTCTCGCATAGTTAGTTTTATAGCTGTACTTTGAGCCATTGTTGTAGGAGTAAAATATGAGGAAATTGGTTCTATTTGAGCGCGGTTTACAGGGTATGGCAAGGACTAGTAAAACACAGGGATAGCCTTCATTCAACATCCCTTTCCCCCTGTACAAATGTCCCACTTTACCACCACCCAACACCCCCAGCCCAGCACACTTTACAGACGGCATTAAGCTCTCCTCCAGAATCTTTATATTTGTTCAGATTCTCATGAAAGTTCTTATTTGTGATCCAAGCACCTCAAACTAAGATTTTTTTGTCCATAACAATATTTTCCAGTCTTCCACTGTGCTAGAGTCATTTTGCCGCTATTAACCTTTTCCTTTTATTGGTCAGCAGGAGATACGATTTTTACTTCCTAACTCTGCCCAGAAGGCCAGCATCCCAGTGTTGCATCTTCGTTGTTGACATTCAGACTGGCGTGATGGATTCATCTCCCAAACTACAGTCTCATGCACTCGTCCTCTGGCTGAGCTGCGCACTGGCTCCTCCCACTTCTCCTCTATCCCGGTTGGAGTTCACAGTGCCTTTTAACAGCTTAGAAAATTCCAGAAAATAATTTGAGTCCATTTTAGGCGTACCTGTGGGTCCATTTTAAGGCCTCCCTTCAAACCCACTGCCTCTCTGCTTGACATCATGGGAAAATAAAAAGAAATCACTCAAGACCTCAGAAAAATTGTGGGCCTCAAAAAGTCTGGCTCATGCTCGGGAGTGATTTTCAAACACCTGAAGGTACCTCGTTCATCTGTTCAAACAATAGGTATAAACACCAGGGGACCCCGCAGCCGTCATACCCCTCAGGAAAGAGACTCGTTTTGTGTCCAAGAGATGAAGGTATTTTAGCGCAAAAAGTGCAAATCGATCCCAGAACAACAGCAAAAACCCTGATGAAGATGCAGGAGGAAACAAGTACAAGAGTATTGACAGCAGAAAATAAAACAAGTCTAAGATTGGCATGACCTGAAATGCTCCTCAGCCAGGAAGAGGCCACTGTACCAAAACTGCCATAAAGCCAGGGAATGATTTGTAACTGCACATGGAGACAAAAATCTTACTTTTTGGAGAAATATCCTGTGGTCTAATGAAAAAAATGCAACTGTTTGCCAGAATGACCATAGTTTTGTTCAGAGGGAGAAGAGGGATGCTTGCAAACTGAAGAGCACCCTCACTGTGGGCAGGGGCGGCAGCATCGCGCTGCCGGGGGGCTTTTCCGCAGGAGGGACTGAGAAAGAAAAATGATGGGGACAGACTGGAGTAACTTCTCAAGACATCCGCCTGGAAGTTAATGCCTGGTTGCAAATGGGTCACCAAATAGACAATAATCCCAAACATACTTCCAAAGCTGAGGGAAAATGGCTGAAGAACAACATGGTCATAGTATTATAGCGGCCATCCGAAGCCCTGACCTTAATCCAAATTAAAAAATTTGTGGGCAAAGTTAAATAAACATGTGCTTGTAGAAGGCTACCCAAAACATTTGATACAAATTAGACAATATAAAGGGAATGCAACCAAATGCTAGGTGTATGTAAACGTTTATCCACTGGGAATCTGATTAAAGAAATAGAAGCCAATAGAAGACATTTCACATTCTTAAAATAAAGCCTCGATCCTGACTGACTTGATACAGGGAATGTTCATTCGTCAGGAATTGAGAAAAAATTAGTTTGAATGTATTTGGCCAAGGTTCATGTAAACCCCCGACTTCAACTGTATAGCGTTTACAGTGTGTATAATTTCCATTGCTTGTATAGTGTATATAGTGAATATATTGTGTGTACTTGTATTCTGTAAGTCATGTGTGGGGTTGTGTCTGGTGCCACAGCACTGCAAAAAATTTCCCAATCATCACAAAAATCAACTGAGATCTTGTTCAAGTCACGACTGACCCAGAAAACAAAAATGAACACAATCCAACAAAAATTGTAATCTGTAGAAGGAGAACAACAAATCAAACCGACGGACGAACCGAGGCGATCACAGTACGCGCCCATGCCGCGGACAGGACACATACTGCATGGCGCACAGTGTGCACAGGCGGCGTACCTGAGTGCTCTTCCCTGCTCCACACGGCCCGCTCAGCACCACCATGCTGTGCTCCTCTAGCTGCTCCAGCAGGCTGTACTTCACACTCCAGACGGGCAGCTGCCGGCGCTCCTCCAGCAGGGTGTAGTACCGGGACGAGAAGGGCAGCCCGTCGTAGGGGTTCACCTCCAGGTCTCCCAAATCCCCTTCATCCCCCTCGCCCTCCTCATCCAGGTCCCCCGACAGCAGGGAGCCCACAGACAGGGAGTCCAGGGCCGGGGGCGGAGCCGGAGCGGATGACATCATCGCTTTGGTACAGGAGGGGGAGTGGGGGAGCAGGGGGCAGGAGGTGGGGGTAGTTATTTGACCACTTCAAGATTACCTGAGGAAAAAGATGAAAAGGGGGTGAGTGCAGTCACAGGCAGAGACACCATCTCCAGCAGACACACAGTCACAGGCAGATACACCCGCAGTCACAGGCAGGCAGACACCCCATTACCGGCAGACACACAGTCACAGGCAGATACACTCACAGTCACAGGCAGGCAGAAACCCCATTACCAGCAGACACACAGTCACAGGCTGACACACAGTCACAGGCAGATACACCCGCAGTCACAGGCAGGCAGACACCCCATTACCGGCAGACACACAGTCACAGGCAGATACACTCACAGTCACAGGCAGGCAGACACCCCATTACCAGCAGACACACAGTCACAGGCTGACACACAGTCACAGACGCACCCGCAGTCACAGGCAGGCAGACACCCCATTACCGGCAGACACACAGTCACAGGCAGATACACTCACAGTCACAGGCAGGCAGACACCCCATTACCGGCAGACACACAGTCACAGGCTGACACACAGTCACAGACACACCCGCAGTCACAGGCAGGCAGACACCCCATTACCGGCAGACGCACAGTCACAGGCAAATACGCAGTCACAGGTAGACACCGTCACAGGCAAATACACAGTCATAGGCAGACATACACAGATAGACCCGTAGTCACAACCAGGCAGAGATTCAATCACTGGCAGACACACAGTCGCAGGCAAATGCGCAGTCACAGATAGACCTGCAGTCACAGGCAGGCAGAGACACCATTACCGGCAGAGACTCAGTCACGGGCAAATACGCACTAAACAGGCAGACACACAGTCACAGATAGACCCGTAGTCACAGCCAGACAGACATACCATCACTGGCAGACACAAACTCACAAGCAAATACGCAGTCACAGGTACACCAGCAGTCACCGGCAGACACACAGTCACAAGCACAGACACCATCACAGGCAGAGGTGTGGCAACAGGCAGTCACGCAGTAGCAGGCAGATGCACAGTGTAGGACGGAGTCACAGGCAGACATGCAGTCACAGGCAAACACACAGTTACAGGCAGAAGTGTAATAACAGGCAGACACACTGTTTTACAGGCAAACAACGCAGCTGTGTCGCGGAGCAATTCTACACAGCCAAGGAATGCATGGATTCCCCCCACAGGCATGCAGACAGAAACACAAATGCTTCTTTCCCACCCCGTCTGCCTCTCTTGCTCTCTCCATTTCAGATTCAAATTTAAAAAGCTTCACTGGTATGAAATGCATTCTTAAGTACTGCCAAAACATACACAAAGAAATACAAGAGCAAACCAGAACAAGAATGTGGCGACAACGACGACTTGACTCTCTAGTTACTCTTTTCTATTTTTCTCAATCTCTGCTCCTATCTGTTTGTATGCAAGTGTTTTTCTCCTTTTCCAACATTGTAATCTTTTGTTCTCCATCTCATGGTCTCTTTCTGAACACATGCCCACTCTCTCACACACACACACACACACACACACACACACACACACACACACACACTAGAGTAGCTCCTAAACATATGGAAAAGACAGCCGGCCTATGCGAATGCTCCACTGAACTTCACGCTCGGAGAAGACTAAATAGGAATGCCTGCCCCCTCCCACCACCACCATCACTACCACTACCAGAGAACAGTCCTGTGTGACAACTGTCTTTTAAACTGTGAACAGAATGTGATCCTGCAAGAAGAACAACATTGCACCCACTTTAAGAAGCAGCCACACTTGCCCACATACCCCCTAAAACCACCCATTCTGTCACCAGCAGGGGCACCGCAAAAGCTGAATGTCGTTTGTTTGCATTGATAAAACCCGAACTGATATAAAAAGAGATTCTGACAGCAGAGTTGACCATATTCTGGCCATTCCTTTATGCTGCAGTACTAAATTTTAGCAGTTTGACAAGCTTCATGTTCTTGACACTGAAAAAAAAACTCCTGATGGTACAGCACTGTGGCTTTACAAATCATTCTCTGCCACCAATACTTCAGGATGAGCCCTTTCCTGAGTCAATACGACAATGTTTCCCACCCACAGTGCGAGGTATATATACCATTTTTCAAGATTGGAGGTAAAAGAACTTAATAAACCTGCACAGAGCCCTGGCCTTAACCCAATTAAGCACAACTGGGATCAATAGACAAGCCAGCTTAGAACCAGGCCAAGTAGTGCAGCACTAAGGTACAACAGAAATTTGAACCTGCAAGCTTTATGTTACAAGCAAAGATCCTTTCCCAACGGGACTGCTTTTGTTTCTCAATAGGCGTTCGTTTCAATGACCTTCTGATTTAAAAAAAAAAAAGATCCCTGCTTATGCTAGAATAAATATGAATGGGCAAAGCCACATTCGATACCCCCATTATATGACAAGATATACCCTGCCAATTTGGACAGAAGCCATATTGGTTGCTTCATATATTGGTTTAAGTGTGTGCCAGCTTTACAAGATTAATTCCGCTGATGATATACACAGCTGGGTATAAGTGGAAGATATGTTTGAATGCCAGTTTGGCCTTTCAATGTCAAAAAGACAGCTGCACCAATCCAAAATGTCAGCAAGCAAGCCTTGCTTAACGCTAAAACAGAACCAAGCAGAGAACACCTTCATCTTAATTTGAGATTAATTTAAGACACACCCTCATACACCAATTGGCAAATATTTCCTAGACAAACATTTGGTTGTTACCTGTATGTGTACCGCAGGCATGTGACGGGCAGCTCTCGCCTTTGATAGCGAAGCTAGCGGAGGAAGGAATCTCTTCCTTAAAATTTGGCACAAAAACAACTAGCAAAACTGGGGCGATGACTCAATCTCTCATGATGAATCCTATAGGCATGTGAACATTGGTATTCCTGTTTCGAGGTCTACAACAAGAGACGGGGTAACCTAGGGTGTACAGGCGGTGTCAACCATGTAGATACCTGTCAATCTAGAAGCAGTGTGACAGATACAGCAAGAAGTTACAAATTACAGCGTGAGTAAATTATAGCTTCAGGTGTTTCTAGGCTTGTGCGCAAAGGAAGGTTACTAAGGTCAGGAAAGGTGAAGACCTGGTGGCAGGTAAACAGCACAACACAACCGAACCCTCAAATTCTAAAATAATATTTGCTGCCCTGGGAGCAAATTTTGCATGACGATGACACTTGAGCGTGCCTTAGACCAGCATTCAAATGCTACTTCAGACTTTGGAAAAATCTCAATATCTTTACGGGAAGAAACAAAATGCATTCTTGGAATCCAGCCATTTCATTTTAGAAAAAGCACAAAAATTTAAAACTGTTCAAGATAGGGGGAAATTCTAAAGTTGTACAGGGAGTTGGTGCAGATATGTACAGTTAAGGTAAATTCTACGAACACCTGTACATCACAGGCATAATAAAGTAACAGTTGAGCAGCAGCGGAGAGCCTAGGTTCAGAAAAAGTCTCTCCATTGTCTTGTTCCAGTCACCCAAATTTAGCAAATTTGCAAACACTATTAAGTGAACTCAGAAGGCTGTAGTGTGGTGGAACGAACACATGACAAGGCTCTTACTTTCTGACCCTTGGACCTTCCTCACTGGCAGTTATGACCCAACAGCTGTATTTGTGCACAGAGATGACACAGTATTGGAGAGGAGTAAATAAAATGTAAAGCAGAGAGCAAATGAGGACAATCTGTTCAGTGATTCTGGGAAAGGACACACAATCCAAGATAAAGTGTCTTCAAAGCAATCAGGTTTTTCTGGCACTGCCCAGGTAAGGAGTGGTGAAGACGTCCATCCATGGCAATTCTTTGAATAAAATGCATATGTGACAGTGTAGTATAAATGAATTCAATGATCTCTTTCTCTTAACGATAGTTATCAGGCCTATATTTGTTCTAACATCAGATGCTGATTTAGAGATCGCATGATCATGCAAGCAAACAGGTTTATGTTCCCCATATCCCTCACGCACAAGAAAACAAAAAAATTTGTGCGTACACTCTCTCACACACACACACACACACACACACACACACACACACACACATACACATACACATACACATACACATACACATACACATATATATATATATATATATATATATATATATATATATATATATATATATATAAAAATAAGTGTCATTTCAAAACCTTTCTGCCGAGGAAAATAAAAATGGTAAAAATCAATGCAGAACTTTCAAAATTAAGACACATTTTTCCGGCCGTTTATTATCTATTCTCACAAACGGAAACGAGGCCGACTCATTTTGGTCGTTATTGATTGATAACTCATTGAGAATGCGGTACCCCCGCGGCATCTGATTACTTGTCAAAGCTCGCAAACCCGAAACTTGACTCACCCAACCAAACTGCTCAAGCTACAAACCGACACTGCAAACAGGTCTGAACTGCGCATGACGTAACACAGGCACCGAGCCGGAGTGTCACCGCGCATCGCACCATGGTAACTCATGGGGACAGTTGGCTGGGGCGCAGAATTGGGCGGCGCGCACACAAAGGACTGACAGCCGGGGTTACGGCAGAGCCCTCATCAGTGAATGGGACACGGACAGAGCCAAGTGAAGGATGGCGACCATGGGGGAAATGTAGGATAAAGGGGATTAAGGGCGAAACTGCTTATACAGTAGGAGTTCCCTCTCTTAGGGGAGGAGCCAGCACGCAATAACAAAAACAGTTAAGCATAAAATATTACAGGAGCACAGTATTGAAAACAAAAAAACAATAAACATGTATATGAAACCGCTATCATGGGGGGGGACCCAATGCTTGACGACGAAAATAAAGCACTATATAGTATATCCGATTGCAAAACGTAGCCAAGCTCACATTATGTTTTACTGAGCCCCGATAAACAGAGATGATGCTTCTGTACCAAGGTTCCAAAGACCCGATTATGTCAGGGAGCAACTGCGAGTGACAGCAGGACTATTTAGTCACTAATTACGAAACATTAACGACTCGATATGACTTCGTCCTGTGCTCTGTCCACATTGCTGAAAGCTGCTTTCACACCGGACGCGAAATTCGCGTCTTTGCATTGACTCTGAATGCAATCTGTCGAGCGAAAAATTCGTTTTGCGTACTGTGTGAAAGCGGCTTTATCGGCCCATGTCCGATCGGGTGTCTACAGTAAGCAAACCGAGGCTACGTGTCAGCTGACTGTCGCGATATGGGGAGACGCGAGATCGAATCAATTCGCCAAAAAGCATATTATAGAACCACAACACTGCAGCTACAGAGGCGCGCTCGGCGGAACAAGTGGTCTCCTCACCTGTGACACATTACGCCACCACGACACCCCCCTAGAACTCTCCTTCTGACCCGTCCAGAACAAACCGCTGTCGGATACTAGTTCGCCTGGCTCAGGTTTCTCTGGAGAAAGCAGGCGGAGAGTCTAACGAAGCGGAACTGGCTCTCCAACCAGCCGAAACCGACCGGCAGTCATTCGCTTGAATTCCACGACGAACCAAATTCTCTTCTCCCTCAGCGCACTGCGTCCACCAGCCTGTCGGCGACTCTTAACCATCGGGGAAGCACTTGCTCGTTGACCGCAGCCCGACCGACAACTATGAGACGGCGGCCATCTTTACTCGGCTCACCGTGCACAGGTGTGGTTCGTCCGGCAGAGGGAGGAGCTGGGAGGCGGCTGCCGCTTTGTGAGAACCAGCAAGCTTCCTTGAATCGGCATTTACTGTACACTTTATCCCAGTATGCATACACTGTAGAAAATAAAAAGTTGACCAAACTGAAATAAGGCAACCAACAGCAAAGCAGTTTTGAGTAGGCTCAAAATGAAGTCCCAATTTGTTGCAGAAACTCATGAACTGGAAACTTTGAGTTGAGGCAACTCAAAAATATCTTGCATTGGTTGTTTTACTTTTTTTTTTAGTTTAGTCAACTTTTTATTTTCTACAGTGTATACCAAAGCTGATGTGTCTCGCTGGGTCAAAGTGGTGGTTGCTGTCAGGCAAAGTCCAGAATCCATGGTCGGCTGGACTCTTCAACATTCACTCACCAAGCACTTTATTAGCTACTCGGGTTTATTCATGCGGCAATCCAATCAGGTACTAATGTAGCACGAGCGCAGTGTACAATCACATGTCCATGCAGGTGAGCTGTTTCAGTTAATGTTCACATTAAAACATCAAAACGTGGAAAAATTAGATCTCAGTAACTTACACTGTTGCATGGTTGCTGGTGTCAGATGGGCCGGTGTGTTTCTAAAAGTACTGATTTCCTGAGACTTTAATTCACAAAAGTAAATAAATTTGACACAGAATGGAGTGAAAAACAAAAAAAAAAATCTGCTGTTGGAAATGTTTTGATAAAGAAAGAGGTCAGCAGAGAATTGTCAGACTGGTCCAAGCTGACAGAAAGGCAAGGAGAACTCTGGCAACCATTCTTACCTGATGTGGCGATCCAAAAAAAGAAACAATTTCAAAATGTCCTGGATTTTCAATCTTGAGACGGAGGGGCAACATTTTGACCACGTTATGATAGGAAAAATGCAGCCTGGCCTGATGAATCTGAGAAGTCTGCTGCAATACACCAGTGGTATAGGGTCAGAATTTGGCACCAACAGCTTGGATCCATTGACACCATCTGTTGGTTCAGAATTCTGGTTGTATAATACCTACACAACCTAATTTTAAAGATTTATCCCAGTCAACTTTGATTGATCTGATTTTAACAAACAGACCGCACAAGTATGCCCTGAGTGGCGTCTTTCCCTTGGATTTTAGTGATCACTGCCCAGTAGCGTGTATTAGAGACATGAAAGTTACACAGGCTCCTCCATGGTTTATTACTAAAAGAAACATTTCTGTGAACAGGCCTTCCTGCACAATATTTTCTGGAGTGATTTAAGCTCTGCGGGTTTTATTCCAGACCCTGACCTAGCATTGGCTCACTTTACAACCGTGTTTAATCCTGCTGTGGATAAGCATGCTCCGGTGAAGAGACTTAGGGTTAAGAATAGAAGAAACCCTTGGTTTTTGAATGCCTTATCCACAGAACTATGAGGCAGGGATGAAGCATGGGGTTAAGCCAGGGAAACCCAGGCACTCTCTGACTGGCAGGTTTTTAGAAAATTAAGAAATAAATGCTGCTCACTGATTAAAAAGGCTAAATCTGATTATTTTGTCTCATCACTGGCTAAAAGTCAGGGTAATCCTGCTAAATTTTGGAAAATTGTCAAGTCCCTGAATTTTAATCCTTCCTCATCTCTACCACACTCTATCCACACTGATTCTGGGCCTATTACTGATAAACATAAACTCTGTGATCTTTTTAACCAACATTTTATAGCTGCCAGAAATCTTTTTTGAAAATTTTAATCATCAATCCACTACAGGAGATATATCTGACCTCAGCTCTAGTGTATTAAAAAATTCTCCAAAACCTAGAGTATTGTTTTGATTTAGGGAATTTCAAGTGAATGAGGTCCTACAAGAATTGAAACAAATGGATGTAAATAATTCCACTGGAGAGGATCATCTAGTTCTGAGTCTTTTGTGTCTAGCAGCCCCAATGACAGCGCATTCAATAACAAATATTTTTAACTTGTTCTTATCGATGGGGACTATTTCCAGAGTATGGAAAGCTGCTCATGTTTATCAGTTATTTAAGGGTGGTGATCCCAGTTCAGTGAACAGCTACCGACCTATCTCAAAATTGGCTTGCCTGGCTTAGATTTTAGAATCTCTCATTAGGCAACAACTTTGCAGCTTTTTTACTTTCAACAACATTTTAACCTCATGGCAATCTAGCTTCAGGCCTGGTCATCGTACCATTACAGCAGCCTCAGTGGTTATAAATGATTTGGTATCAGCTGTGGATAATAAACACAAATGTGCAGCCCTATTTATTGATTTAGCAAAAGCTTTAGATACAGGAGACCATTTTATTTTATTAAAAAAGTTGTCTTGATTGTGTTGCCTGCTTGTGGTTCCAGGACTATCTCTCTATTAGAACACAAGTTATTTTGCTTGGGGATGCGAAGTCTCAATTTTCAAAAGTGACGAAAGGCGTACCCCAAGGATCCATACTTGGACCGGTTTTATTACCAATTTATATTGATAATATTGCTCATAATATTGCAAAATCCCTGGTTCATTTTTATAGAGATGGCACTGTGTTGTACTCCTCTGCACCAGCGTGTGCCCAGGCCCTTATCAACCTGCCATCGGCTTTAAATCTTATTCAACATGCTCTGGCAGAACTGAAACTTGTTTTAAATACTAATAAAACTAAGTTCATGTTTTTTTTCTGCTAAGAATACATTTAAGCCAAATAACTCAATTTTGTCGGTGTCTGGTGCTAAAATTGAGCAACTTCAGTCTTACAAATATTTGAGTATCTGGCTGAATCATGACATTTAAAACATATTTGTCTAACTTTTCCAAGAAAATTAGAACAAAAAATTGGGTTTCTTTACAGAAACAGGTCTTGTTTTTCTTTAGACAGTAGGAAGAGGATTGTCCAGGCAACTATCTTACCTGTATTTGACTATGGGGATGTCCTTTACATGCATGCCTCTGATAGTGCTATAAGACCTTTGGACGCAATTCATCATAGCACTGTGCGTTTTATCACTGGTGATGGCTTCCGCACTCATCACTGTGTTTTATATAGTACATTAGTGTGGTTTTCCCTTCATTTTAGAAGGAAGCTCTATTGTATTTTATTTATTTATAAAGCATTGCTTGGCAAACTTACTTTGTATCTTACTAGGCTTTTGTCTATCATAATCAGAAGCCAGCATGTCAGATTGCAAGGGTGGATTTTGTTAGAGTCACCCAGGACTAGAACAAATTTGGGCTGTTCTGCTTTTAGCTCATTTGCACCCTGTGTCTGGAATAGATACCTAAACACTCTGAAGCTTGACTGTCTCATTCCCTATGAATCCTTCAAGAATCAACTATGGGAGATGTTACTTGAGGAGGCCAGATGTACTTGCCTTTTTAACTTTGGACTTGTTCTCTGTCCTTTGTCCTTGTATGTTTTCACTCATTTTATTATTTCCTTTTTAACTTTTTATTGTATTTTAAAGTGTGTTTTCCTTTAGTCTGCAATTGTCCTGTGTAATTATATGAATTCTACTGTACTCTGTGTTGTTAACCTATTTTGTACTTATTTTATTATATTCTGGGCTCCTCTGAAAAAAGGAGCTTTGTCTCCGTGGGACCTCCCTGTAATAAAATAATATGTTCTTGGCTCTGTTTGTCCCGTTACTATAAATGAATCATTTGAATACCTGATTGACTATACCTTTTGCATCCATTTATGACCACAATTTACACGTTCTAATGGCTACTTTTAGCATTTTCATCATGTTGCATAGCAAAAATAATCTCAACTTCATGAACATTAAAATAAGTTTAATGCAATTCAATGGCCTCCGCAGTCACCGAATTTGAGCACAGTATTCCTCCTTTGGGACGTAGTTAAACAGGAGCTTTGCTTCGTGGATGACACAAATCTGCGAAAATTATGTAATGGAGTCATGTGAGTAGAGACCAAAATATCAGACAGATGCGTCCAACATCTTTCCAAATAAATGCGATGGGGAACTGAGGCTCTTTTGAAAACGAAGGGTGGCCCTACGCAAAATTAGTATAGTGTTTCTGATAAAATGCTCCGTGCACGCGTAGTAGTGATTGCAGACAAATTAAATTGAGTATTTCCTTAGATTCCCGCATGACCTGCTCACTGGAACAAGAATTTAATTAATGGAGGCTCTTTTTTTATCGGACAATTAGGATTTCTGGCGTCAGTCAGAGTATGCGACCAGAGAATGGATATATCTGGATAAATATTTAAT
Source organism: Gymnothorax reevesii (assembly GCA_029721435.1). NCBI lineage: Eukaryota > Metazoa > Chordata > Actinopteri > Anguilliformes > Muraenidae > Gymnothorax > Gymnothorax reevesii. The sequence goes on from CM056583.1 coordinate 83,890,155, forward strand.
GTATTTTTTCTTCTTCTTCTTTTTTCCATTGCGACTAAAAAATACATTCTCAGGAAAGTAATCAGTTCAGTGCAGAGGATTTTGCTTTAAAAATGTTGTTGAAAATTGTATAGTTTCGCCGAAGTAAGTTTTAAATTGGCTTCAATACGTAAATGTGCGTTTTTGGCACCAGTGGTTGAGCTGCAGTTCTTTCGGTAACCACTTGAGTTTGCCAGCGACTAGTGAAGTCCGCTCCCGGATCCGGCTGGACTGCGGAAGGACCTGGACGAAGCCTATGAGTAACGCAGCTTTTCCCCAGAGCACCGTCATTTTCAACCAGGAAACTGCTCACTGCTTCAGAGTCAGAAAATATCTGACTTGTCAAGGCAGAGATGGCCAGACAAAGACGTTTCCCTTTTTTCTTTTATTTGGTCATGTCATGGTGCTTTACGGGCGCTCTAACACTAGGGACGATAGTTCCGTACCGCGCCACAGCACAATTCTGCTATCATATGCTATCGCTACTCCGAACTCCCAACCTTGCTGAGCACATTTAATTTCGCTTGGGTGAGTTGGCACACACACACACACACACACACACCAGCGAATGCATGCACACGAGCGTGCTGACGCATATGCACAATTCCTGGCGATACTGTTGAATTAATTATTGAAAATGAAGGCGCTAATTAGGCATTTATCATTGCAACGGTGAAGATCCTGCCTTATTCAACCGAAGACGTGTTAATGTGATTTATTAAATCATTAACATACTGACCCGGCCAGGATCTATAAATTCATAATGCATGATTTAAAGAAAAGTCATAATTACAAACAGCACGTCAGGCTGGGTGTGTGGGCCACATGCCGACTGACATCAGAAAAGGTGAAAGGTAGGCTACTTTTTATCAACGGCTGAAAAAATTCAGTGGAAAATAAACCTTTTATTGACCTCAATATCCTCAAAACACTTGACTGCCACATGAACATATGTATATTTCAATTAAAGACTACAATGGAAAAATGATCACGGTCACATTTTCACAGTGTGGAGAAATGATGAATTAAAAATTCATATAGATCTTATAAACAAAGCACTGAAAAAATATGCAAAAAATAAAATATTATAATAATATATAATGTTGTTTTATATTTTTATAATTCTTATAATAATATACAAAAAATATACAAAAATGCAAGATTTGGACTCAGATCTTTTTTCTTCGAGGCCTTCAATTGTTCTCAAACCCAAGGGCCACTTCACAGAATGTTTTCTTTGACACACACAGAATTACACCACCAAAAGCCTCTCTTAAAATATTTTTTTATATATATATTTTTTTTTTCTTATCTGCAGCAATGCTGGGGTCAGACCAATAAATGTAATAGTCAGCGACTGAGTTAGTGATGAAGTTACACCAGTTGAATCCTTGAGTTTCCAATGGGCCCAACTCCAAGGAACACTCATTTTCAACATAGGGATTTTTTAAATTATTGTTATGACCCACATACTTTTAGTTTATTTCTTTACAAGAGAGAGTCATTGGGATAGATTTGGCTAAAATTACAAGAAAGTTCCCCTTTTTGTTATAATATATGCAGACCTCTGATTCACTAGAGTTGGGCCCTTTGGAATCTCAATGATGCAGTTACATCATTGATCAGCTCAGGGTTGGAGTTTCCCCATTGGTTGTCGCACTTTTAAAACAATGATTCAGCCATTTAGTAGGTTATCACCCTATCTTGTGTCTAATGTCAGAAATATTATGATATTTGTGTTATGGCCCCAATTTGTTATTACATTAGACAGCAAAGGATGACAGAAACAATTTTAAAACTTAAACAAATTTAATCAAATAAAGACTTTTAACTAATCTACTATCTACTCTACTGACCAAGATTGATATATACAACAAAAAAAATATACAGTCCCTTTGGTTGGGTTGCTTGGTGATGTCCTGGGTGAGGAAAATACTCCAACACAGGCAAAAATCCACAAAAAGCTTCACAGGTCTTGAAAAGAGTGACAGGTCTGGTCACATGTATCCTTCTCCTTGCAATTTCTCCTACTACTCCTCTCTCTCAATTTTCCTCTTTATATACTCTTTTGCAGACCCCTCCCACATTTAGACCTCTTTTTTTTATTCTCTGGGACTTGTCCCAGACATGCCCAAGACATGCCCAAACCTAGCTTCAGTCTGGGCTTAACATAAGAAAGGGCAATACTGTCATCTAGTGGCTTCTATTCGCATTACACTTGAAGTTATGATATTTTCTCCTTGAAAGGTGACATTTTCCTGCTAAATTCGATTGCTTTTTTTTCTTTTTTTTTTTTTAGGTATAACAGTCTCAGCTTATAAGCAACCTTATTGTCTTATTTGGAAACAAGTAAAAGGAACAGTTTTTGAGTTTGAATATAAGAACAAAATACTCATCTAATAACATGCCAGTGCACAGATTGTTGATATTTTGGGTTTATGAGTGGTGGACATGAAATGTGCCAACAATATCAATCACATAAATCTTGCTGACAGACAACCTATGTTTTGGGCTTAGCTGTCAGATATGTTTTATAATCAACCAATCACATACTCATTTCGAATATTCTCCAATTACATACACGCATCACCATGGACAAATTTATTTCAACAAACATTTAAGACACAAAAATGTTAAAATTAAACAGATAAAAGTAACATTAAAAAAGAGAAAGGGAAAAATAATAATAATCATATGTTCATTAAAATACCAAATCAATCCATGAGCTGCACTGATTAAAATATTCTCATTTATCTTTTGGTCTTTGCACTGTCATTAACTGATCATGAAATCACAGTTAAGTTTACTGACACCTTTTTTCCCAGCCATTTATACTTTAATTTTATGATCGATTTATGACGGAGTGCAAATGGCGATTCAAATATTGGCATTCCTGTGTAATGTCAAAGGAATCGCAACTGCATAAAGATCCTGTGGGTCAACCTGGCGTACCGGTACCCCATAAACCTCCGCTGCGTGCAAAGCTTGGACCACTGCAGTGACACGTGCCAATTTTGTGGTTCTGTGTGTGTTAACTGTAAACTGCGCTGACAAGCGCGTAGAACTCTATATACATTCAAAATTTCAAGGGAATTCTGTTTGGTTTAACTAGGGAATCCAGTCAATTTATAATAGTGAGCAGAAGTTTTGTTTTCTGTAGATACAAAAGCAGCAGTGTTTTATGGGTTATTTATTTTCAGTTTTTACTGTCTCTGCAGAAGTCGTCCTGTCTTCTTTGGACACTGCAGAAGCAGTGTTTTTGACCTGTCGTCCGGTCTCTGCAGATCAGGAGATTTGTTTACTTCCGTTGCTCAGCAGGGCTGACTCTACATGAATCTCTGGAGACCGTGTGACATTCCGCTTTGAAACAAACACAGGCGAATACAGCGCTCAGTGCTCAGAATGCCCTTCTCAACATCCCACTATACCCAGGGCAGTCGACAAGCAGAGCCCAGAGACACAGACACTTGTTACCTCTGCCATGGAGGTTATGTTTTCAACTGTGTTTGTCTGTTAGTGGACAAAATGACTCAAAAAGTTATGAACGGACTGGCGCAAAATTTGGTAGGATGGTAGGCGGTAGTCCAAGGATGAGTTGATTCAATATTGGAAGTGATCTTGAACATATTCTGGATTCTAGATCCAGAAGTTGTTAAAATATACCTGAATAGACAACTTGTTCATTACAGAAGGGACAATTATTCATACACCATTAAATGAAATCTATGCAATTGTAGAATTCTTTATAGTTGATGGCGATCTGGATAATATTCTTGTGGATCCAGAAGCAATAATAATGACATATGGCTCGATGGAGGAATGCGCTCTACTGACTGGCCTTCTACTTTCTGATGGCTGTGCATACCTGCGCAATGGATTTGAAATTATACAAAAAAATATGAGGATTGAGTGCAAATTGTCAGCATTGGTTAAAGTGTGGCAATATTCATGCCCACAAAGGAAAAGTAGCCTTTTTATTCAGAGTCCCCCAATATTACTTTATTTCAAATTCAGTGAGGTAAAATGCTGAGTCAATAGAGCATCACTGTCCTGATGGATACAAGTTGCATTGCATGTGCTTGGCCATTTTATTTTGGCATGCAATTAATGTGATAATACTGACAATGCAGCAGTCTTGTCTGCACCAAGCTTTGCTTCGTTTACTGTTTACAAAAACACGCGAAAATCACACTATCGGGCACTGAAAACACTCAACAGCTGTGCTGAAAAACAAATATAAAAACAAGAAAGTTGCCATTTTGGAGCACACCTTCTGATATTATCCAGACAAGGAACTTGATGCAGAGACAGAGTGCAGTCCAATAGCAGGGCTTACTACCTCCACCAAGGAGGTTATGCGATCGAGTCGGTTTATTATTTATTTGTCCGTCTGTTTGTTTGTTTGTTTGTCTGTGGACAGGATTTCTCGGAAACTACCAAACGGATCTTCATGAAATTTTCACCAGAGGTAGACCTTGGTCCATGAACGACTCCATTAAATTTTTATGATGATCCGGATAATTTTTTTTAACAAACTAAGTGACATTTCTCCAAACCTAATGACCGGATTTTGATTAAATTTACTCTGAATGTACAGATCTTGGGCAATTGTGTATATAAGTATGAAGATCATGTGGCTCAAGATTTTGAATCTGGATCCAGATCGGGATCAATATTATACGATTTTCAATTAGGCAATTCTCCATAACAACTGCAGCATTTCTACCAAATATTGACCAGAAATATTGACATGGTGATGAAAGATTCTTAAAAGATCAGTAATGACTGTTGTGTTCTGGGGTCCTGGCCTTTGGCCAGGACAGCATTTATGGTTTTAACAGTTTCATGTTTCATAGTTCATGCTTATAGTTCATGCCATAGTTTTAACAGTTTCTTGTATTAGGATTTCTCATTTCATAATTCATGTTTATTGTCCATGTTTTTACTCTTCCATGTTTTTGTTTTCGCCAGGTCTGCCAAGCCTCTCCACCGCTTGTCTGCGTTCCGCCCCGTGCCTTCGTTGTTGCACATTTCAGAGCTCTGGTTGGCTTTGGTATTTCCCTCTTCCTTCTGTGCTGTGCTGATTCGGGGCTCTCTAAGCTTAATTGACAATTAACTGTTTTTAAGTTACTAATTTTACTAACACTCACTGGGTGAAGTAATTCTCAGACAGGCACATTACTAATATTACTAATTTAGACAGGGAGTTTATTGTCATGATTCCTGCTTTACTATTTCAAGTCTTGCTGTGCTTTTCTGTTCTAAACATTCATGCTGCTTTCAAACTGCATACTTAATTGGTACTTAAGCTGAGCCGCTCATTCTCTTAATGAGCAAGTCTTGTCATCCAATCTCTGTCCATGTCTTGATCTTGCCATGCCTCTTGTTTCTGCTTCTCCAGGTGTTGCCCCTCATGTCTTGATTTCTAACCCTTTATCTGGATGCGGTGGAAGTTGGCTGGCAGACAGTGTCTCAAGTCTTGTTTCTTGTACAAGTTTTGTCGCTCATGGTCATGCTTCCAAGTCTTGTTCTTAGTCCTTGTGTATATAGCCTTAGTCTTGTTGTTTATTTTCGTTCTTGGATTTCTGCCTGGAGTTTCCAGTGTTTTTTTGTTCTTGCCGTTTTTGCTATTTAGTTTCCCTGCTCTGTGTAGCGTACCTTAGTTTGTCTTTTTGCAATCCTTTGGGCCAAGTTTTTCGTTGGCCCTCATGCCTGTTTTATTTTGTTTTGAATAAATCCTCATTTCCCTTCACCCCGCTTCTGGTGTCTAACTGATTCCATATCAATGACTTCCATTCTCATGGGTCCCGATCCAGATCTACAAATTGGACTCTGAGGTAAAATTTTGAAGTTGCGGAAACTTTAATTATATTATCGAGTAGTGCAGCATGTGAAAGCCAGTCATGAATGCTTACGAGATCGGACAAAAATTGTGATCTTATGACTCCACTTGGACACATTAGGATGAATAATGTATTTTCACAAACAAATGCCCATCCAATATTCTGGATGTTCCATCTTCAAATTTTCGGAGACGCAGATAGTGTTAGTGTTGTCCGTGTATGGACATCATTCTGCAGAAACTACTGGACAGATCTTCATGAAAATTTCAGCAGTGATAATTCTCAGTCCATCATCAACTTTTGACGCAACGTCATCCCTTGGCGGAGGTCAGAAATCTCGCATTGCTCTTGTTTCACACTGTTTTGTCCTGTGAGTACTCCAGTTTACTCCAGTCAGATATACTCTGGCCTTTGCCTTCAACTGATTCTATGGCTCTGAACCAGGGCCCAAAACCAATCTGGATGAAAAGTTTAAATTAAAAGCAGAGGACATCAGAAGTTTGTTTTTTTTTTTTTGCAAAAAAATATTTTATTTGTGTTAAAAGTAATACAAGAGTCACAATACAAAAGATGTTAATGCATCAAATTTGAGAGTCTAGCCAGCCATTAACAGAAAGCTGGTTTCAGGACCTCAGTAAAGCCAGAGTGATTTACCTTTACCGGAGGAGCTAATCGCAACTGTATTTAGCTTATTCAGGTAAGACAATTTTAGCTTGTTCTCATCCATTTTAAATTGATAAATGCTAAAGATGGGACCAATGTGTCAAAGAAGGATAATATCCCTGGGAGGAGGGAGCGGTGGTCAGAGAGACGGTGTCATCCTGACCTGAGGGCAGGATCCTGTTAGCGAAATGGCGGCATGTTTAATTCAGACGCCGTGAGTGTGATTAAAGCTTAATGAGTGATACATGACTATGGAGCAGTCACAGTGTAGACAATGGCTCGTTTGGCACTGTTCTTTTGGCCTCGGAGGGCTGATACATTGTCATGATGAATTTTGATGATCTCCGCATTCTGTTACACATCTTTATCTCACTAAAATCAGTAATGACAGGCGCCTGTATTGAACAGCGTGAAATGTAAAATGTGTAGACAAGATCTTGACTTGTGAAACTGGCAAGCATTTTCTACGAGGCCGGTTATGTGAAAAACAGTCATTCAAATGCATCTCATTTGTAGTTCTGTGAACTGCAAGGGTCCTTCCGTTTCCAAATTAAGATATTCTGTGATGCGCACAACCAAAATGCACTTTTATTTAAGTTGAACAGGGGGTTATAAAATAGAAACATGGAGGTAAAGTCACTTAAATGGACACCGAGGCCTTACACAAGACTTGAAAAGGTTTTTTGCAATTTTTTACATTTTTTCTAAATTTAGAGCTCTAGAACTTTGCTTTCAGTTACAAGTTGCAACATCGTCATTGTCAGCATTTGAATGTTCAGTTAACAGAATCTAACTGCCTATGTGTGATCGCACACATTTCGAGGGTTGAATACCTGACTGATTTTAGAATATTCTACAATTATTTTATTAGGTATTGGATATTCAATGGACATTTAGGCAATGGAGATGCCCTTTTTGGTAGGCTATACAGAAGTACATCAATTTTTTTGTGTAGTTTTGCAAAATATTGTTGTTTTTACCACAAGCTAAGAAGGGTGTCTTCCCGACGTTATGGTTCTGTCCCATACCTGAATGCCTCTAGCCATGAACGTGTAAGTGAATAGAGCGAGTACCCTGTGATGGGCTAGAGACCTGTCCAGTCTCTTCCCCAGTGCATTCTGGGACAGGCTCCAGTGCCAACCCCACCACACCACACCACACCTCCACCCACCCGCAATGTCCAGAACAGAAGACTGAGAGATGGATGGATGAATAGATCAATGGATGGATGAATGGACTAAGAAGGCTTGGCCACGTCAACGGAGCCATACTCTTCAAACCTGCGACTCAAAGCAGATAATCTGGAGAAGGGCACTGCTATCCTTATACGCACCTGGATGCAGGATTCACAAGGAGCTACAGTACTATGCCCTGTACATATTAATGAATGTATTTATAAAAAAATAATCCAGATTGATTTTCTGGATCCATCCCGCAATACTTCACTTACAAGAAGACAGATAGACGCCTGCTCCTGTAATGTGTGCAGTCATGCCTGCTGTTCAATCCCTGATAGCTCTCTTTCTCTCTCTCTCTCTCTCTCTCTGACCTCACACCATCGAGGCAAAGTGTCACTGTCCGCTCCTCTGGCCTAATCAGGAATTCTGATTATTAACCGAGCCAATTAAAGTTCACTCATTAACCTTAAGTAGCAGAATCAGACCAATGTCACTGTCTCGGCCAGCGAGTGGGACTATATAAGAGGGGACGTTCGAGACAGAAGCCAACAAAGGACCTTCATCTGTTCTGCTAGCATCGAGATCCCATAAACTAAGTAAGTTTAACGTTAAGTGTTCTCTTTCATTTTATGCTTGAAGCTTTTAGCTGTTGAGCCGTTAGTCTGTACATCTGCTGGCCCTCTGTGATGGAGCGCAGCGAGCTTCTTCTGAAAATGATCTGAAATGATTCTTATGCCTCAGTTTAGTGTTTGTAGGAGAGAGGATGCTTTTGGACTGCGACATAAAAGGCTGTATTAGAGAGATGGTTTACTCTATTCAGCTAAAATTCAAGTGTGAATTATCATTTTAATTTTCCTGTATTAAGAAATATATAAAGATAGCCAATTAGGCATCGCAATCCTGTAATAGCGGTTCTACTTACGGACCTCAATTGTTTTGTTTTTTTTTTTTTTGTTTGGACAAAGTGTTGGTCATGGAATTTATTCTGTCGATGATCAAATCACAAATGAAAACCGCATTCCTGTCTTCTATTTTCCCGTTATTTATCAGTCATCCTGTCTTTTCCCCTCGTCTTCTTTCCCGTGCAGTCATGTCAGGAGCTGCTGTGTCCGTGTGTCTGATCGGGCTGCTGTCCGTCTGCTCTGCCTGCTATATCTCCAATTGCCCCATCGGGGGCAAGAGATCTCTGGAGGAATACCCGTCCCGCAAGGTACTGTACAGCGCACCGCCGTAAAAATCATCAGGTCAGAAAACTAAAAGTCCACTCCAGGATTTTGTTCTGACAGGATCTGCTCATTTGCTCAGTCATTCATCCAGAAGATTAACTAGTGCAAGGCAGGGATATTACTGTCTGAATTTAAAGGTTTGCTAAAGCATCAGGAAGCAGGCTTGGCTCTGCTTGTCTCATTAGTTTTGCAGATTTCATTCTGCCAGCAGTTGTCCGGTCGCCTCGAAGGTGCACTTTCCCAGAGCCCCCAGAGAAACACTTCGCCTTTGAGTAAACAGCTCCAGCTTTGCTAAGAAATCGTTTCTGTCGAGAACACGGTTCACTGTCCTGTGAGTTCTGCTGCGCTGTAATACATATGGGCGAACGGTGAAGCCTTTGACAAAGAAAGGTAGGCAGTAATATTCCTCACGGAGAAAAATGCACTTGAATAGCGACCAGATTTTACAGCGGAGAAAACGCACTTCACAGAATTTGCATGAAATCAGCACGGAGCGTTACTCAGAGATTCACTGAGAAACTATCATCAATAAAGCTGCAGATTAGGGGCAGGAGTATGGATCTTCATTTCCTGATGAAAAATTTGGCTGATTTGACTAATTCACCTAAATTAAATTGATGAGTGGTTAACCCTGCCTCTGGGCTCATGTTCATCCAGGATCGGCATACAGGGGAATATCTTCTGAGGAACAATATATCCACAACCAGCACACAGGGAAACGAGTGTGGGTCCTCCGGCAGGCCTAGGGTTAAAACCCATTAGAAGATTTGAGCTCATCCAAAATAGACAGCAGGAACGAAGTTGATTTTTTTTTTTTTTTTAATTTGGGGGGTGGGGTGGGTGGCAGTTTTACATTTCTTCCAGTATATGACACTCTCACTCCTTTTCACCATCGCTCCATCCATCTCCTCTCCCTCATCTGTCTGCCTTCCTGTTTCCCTCTCACACGCTCCCTCTTTTTCACTCCCCCCTCTCCCTCCATCACTGCCCACTCCTCTCTCCTACTGGCCCCCAGTGCATGTCGTGTGGCCCCGGGGACAGGGGCCGCTGCTTCGGCCCCAGTATCTGCTGCGGGGAGGGCCTGGGCTGCTTGGTGGGCTCCCCGGAGACGGTGCGGTGCTTGGAGGAGAACTACCTGCCCTCCCCCTGCGAGGCAGGAGGGAAACCCTGCGGATCTGAGGAGGGACGCTGCGCCGCGCTGGGAGTGTGCTGCGACCCGGGTATGACAATATACACATACATGCCAACTCTACTGCTTTTAGCGGTAGACTACCGTTTTCGGGGTGTTTCATTCTGAAAAAAAGAACACCCCAAAAGCGGTAGCCTACCGCCACAAGCGGTAGAGTTGGCATGTATGTATACAGCATTACGAGGCTAAGCTTAACTACATATCCCAGAATACACAGCACTGTGAGGCTAGCTTACGTGCCCCATATACGCAGCATTGTGAGGCTAGCTTCCATAGTCCTAAATTTACAATATTATTAGACCCAGCTTACACACTCCGAAACATACAGCATAACAACGCTATCTTCCACAGTCCAAAATTTACAATATTATTAGGTTAAGCTTATACACTCCAAAATATACAGCATTATGAGGCTAAGCTTAACTACATATCCCAGAATGCACAGCACTGTGAGGCTAGCTTACGTGCCCCATATACACGACACCGCTAGGCTAGCTTGCATAATCAGGCTCATATGCTACGCATGCTCATAACTAACAATACTACAAACAAAGCTAAAACTATCAGGCCGTAACCAATTGGCTTTCATTCCACAGCACATGTACATCCAACACTGCAATTGCTCCTCCAGAGATTTTATCCCATTAGGAAGTGTTTTAATATTTTTTTTTTTTTACCAGAGTGCTGGATTTTTTAGCTGGTTCGGGGCTATATTTTATCTTATCAAACTTCTGTTTCTAAATAAGCACCATAAAAATTAAATCGCTTATTGAGTGACACTTGCAAAACTTAAAACACAGAACACGGCTGAACTTTTTTGCACTGGTCCCATGTCTTCATTTTTCTGAGTAATATATTAACCAAAATGTGTTTATATCCTTTTCAATAGCCTTGACCTCTAAATTTGACCTTAAACTTCCAAAATTGAACCCGTGCTGTCTTGGCGATACAGCGTCTTGTGGTATAAATTTCAAGTCAATGCCTTAGGAACTGCGGAGGCCAGAGAGCACAAACAAACAAACAGACAGACAGACAAACACGACGATCAACATACCAAGTAAAATTGATTTGACGTTCAGGACTGGGAGCCTCAGAGATGATTTGTGCTCTTCAGCTCTGAAAAGCTTTCAGACAGGACTGAGGGATGGGCAGTTTCTCATCAACAGTATATCCACTTATGGCTCATATTTTATGCTCATATATATTTATACAAAAACTGCCACATGTAACCTGCCCGAAGAACAACCTATACCTTCAGATGTTTTTTTGGAGAGCGTAGGCGAGCGTATTAGTCCTTGGTCATTTCCTCCTGTTTTCAAAATGCCACATTCTCCCTATTTCACAGAGGGCTGCAGTCTCGACCAATCCTGCACAGGTGGAGACAGTGAAGACAACCTGGCCGGCCAATCAGAAAGCAGCAACACTGGCCTGGGAACTGAATTCTTAGTGAGGCTCCTGCATCTGGCAGGCCACACCCCTCCTCATCGGCTCCACCAATGAGCAGCAAGTATAGCAGGCACAGGGCAGGCGAGTAGTCTCCAGACATGTACAATCAATCAACGACCTATATCCCTGTATAGTGAATAAAAAAAACATAACTTGATGTAAATCTGTGTATAAAACACTTGAATAACAGCAGCATGTGTTATTTAATACAGAGGTGGACAATTAGACCACTAATTAATAAAACTCTGATAAACTGTCCCAGTGTTTTGGCTGTGTTCACTGTGGTAGCTCATTGTGTGATGTTCTTTTCTGGAAAAATCTGAGGCTACATTTGGATGCGATAAATATGACTAAGAAAATCTCTCAGAGCTGTGTTGACAGTAGGGCGTGACTTGAGGTGCACGATTTGTGGACATGAATGTGTTTGTTAGTGTGTGTTAGTGTGTATGCGTGTGCGTGTGTGTGTGCGCGTGCGCGCATGCGTGCATTTTCATCGGGTCAACACATTAATAGCTAGGCACCTCACAGCTACAGGAATAGGCTCTGACCAACATACATAAAATAAGGACACGCATAGAACACATGTACACCAAACACACTATCAGCCCCTCTCACATATAGAGCATGTACACACACAGACACACACAGCCAATGTTCATTTGTGTGTGTGTGCGTGTGCTTTGTGCAGTGATGTTACGTCTTACACTGAAGCCCCGAGGTCTGTTTTGATCAAAGGGGCGAGTCCAAATGAAGCCCATTTCGAGGCCTGTATCGTTTTTCAGAATATCACGTGACGAAAGACAAATGAGGCCCCGGTTCTCTGAAATCACGTGATTGCCTCGTTTCACTGAAAAAGCCGCAAGAAATTCAAGATGTGTTCTGCGTTCTCTGGTGAGGTACATGCAGAACATTGGAGATAATGGAACCAACAAGAGGGAGGAGGACATCATCCGTTTAGGAATATTTTGATATGATATCTTCCAATGGGGTAAAACATAATATATATCTGCTGAAATCAATCACGTGGAGGATGAGTGGTGTGTGTGTCCACATAGATACAGACGCCTAGAGAGAGAGAGAGAGGTGCACTTGCAGATGTAGTCCGCTTATGAAGGTTACAGTAGCTCTGCTGTGTGTTAAATGACCAACAGATGTCAGTACTCCCAAATGAGTTATTTAACCTGCCTCATGATCAGCCTTTTCATGAAGCAATTGGCTGGAAAGATATGATACATTCACGGGCCTCATCACACCATCACTAGCTTTGTGCTTGCATTTGTGTTTCCACGTGTTCCTGTGGGCAAAGTACGCACTGACAGAACCTAAGATGAGACGATAAGACGACACCTGAGCTAAATGACCTCACAGTAGCAGGTAGACATTGCCGAGTCACGCTGGACTATGACATCACAGTTTCAAAACCACGGTACCCAGGTGACAGATCACACTAAGGACGGCTTCATATAATGCAATATGGGCTCTTATCTGAACAAGGAGATACGGACAAAGATAAAACAGACTGAACAAAGCACTGCAATAGCACTGGGTTCTGGGAAAAGCAAACTACCAACCAATCAAAGCTGAGACATGCTATTGAGGAATTTAACTGGTTAAAAACCAGGTATGTAATCTTTGTGCTAGACGCTGAACCTTAATGCCCCGATGCCAGCCACAATGAGCCAGCTTATTGTCAGAAACATTCAATATACGTAAAATACAAGTCACAGAGTGCCATAAAATCTATCGTGGACAATCAACAAAGAACACTGAAACTAAAAAAACCTTTTCATCTGCACATGGTTCACATGCTCTCCCCACGTCTGCAAGAGTTTGTTCCCAGGACTCTAGTCTCCACCCACAGCTTACAGTCCACAGACATGTATGGTAGGCTAATTGGCAACTATGTGAGGGAACAGGAGTGTGTGTGTGTGTGTGTGTGTGTGTGAGTAAGATAGATAAGGGAAATACCCAGGGTCTATTCCATGCACTTGCTCATTGGATTCCAGGATAAGTTCCAGCGTCCTTGTGACCTTGAACTGGTATACATGAAATTCAGCTGTATTTTAATGAGAGGTGGGCAATACAGGCAATAGTTTCGGAATGTAGAGACTGGCAAGAAATGCACAGTCCGCATGAAAGGCTACAGCACACCCAAATCATGACTGTCAGACACCGGTTCTTCCTTCCCTCTTGTCCCTTCAGCAGATGCTTTCAGCAAATGCGCGGGTAAGACCCACAGCTCTGTGACAGCAAAAATTAAAGAAAATGTGCCTTGACTCTCAAGATCGATATTTTTGCAATTTTGAATATGCAGTTACCAATGTGCGCACGACATATTGAAATTGACTCGTCAACATTCCACGTCTCTGCGATGAAAAGGATACGTTTGAAATGAATCCTCCCCTTTCACTAACACTGAAAAAGCTGCAAACTCATAGAAACACAAACGTGTTCCAAAATTTGAAGTTTCCAATATAACATGATCTTAATACACTCAATAATAAAAAGCTCTGTTTCTATTAGACAATTCTTTGCTTGGTTCTTGTGTAATTATTCACCCATTGGTGTGACCTAATAGTGAGGGCGGGTCTGTTCCAAGGTAAACAACCTCAGCAGTTCTGAGCGAAATTATGTAGCTACAGTATCTTAGCGCAACATTGAGCAGCACGGCAAAATAAAAATCGGACCAAATTATTAAAACACTTCCTGGTAAAAATTTAATAGACCTTTTCATGGAGAAAAATCGGTAACACTTTACTTGAAGGTATCGTCATAAGAGTGACATGACACAGTCATGAGCTCGTCATAAACATTATGTAAATGTCATAAACGTTGTCATTAAGCGTCATACGGTTTTTGAGATGACAATTTGACATTGCTTGGGTTGTCTTGATTATGACAGCTTCCTCATAAGAGTGACATGACATCGTCATAACTGTTACATGACACATGTAACAGTCATGACAGTGTCATGTCACTCTAATGACGGTACCTTCAAGTGAAGTGAAAAATCATAAAAAACACCTCAAATTAGATAGATTTTTGAAGTGTAAAATTCATATATTCTGTAGGCACCATGTAAGTGAATGGGGAGGCATGGAATCTTGAGTCAATGGCAAAATGTATTGTACACATTGTTAACAGCATATTAAAGGCTATATCAGCGATATGACGTCACTATTGTTGACAGTTATTGTTGACAAAATGTGTATGAACAAAGTCACATAGATCACCACTTTTAGCTAAACTTATCACACGGTTGTACATTCATCGACGAATTTCAATTCTGAGTACTAACCAGAGAAAAAATGTTATTACACGAACACAAACTCTGGTTTGATCAGACAGAATTAGAAAACTCACTAGCTTGCCAACCGAGAATTCACAAAGGGCTCCAAAGAGGACACATCGATCTCTCCACTGTTTGATTCATTCTGACCTGCATGATCTATGCAAGATAGCCTTACAAAAACAATACACGAGCTTCCCTCAATTGCTTGAGATGAAAATTTACAATTCACATCCAACCGAGTTAGCACCAGCTCTACTCACCTCAAGGAGAAACAAGGCGACCTGGGCGTCAAAATTAAAACCATTCAACTCCTGGAATTCTCTCCAGCGTTGGTATGCTTTCCCTATGTTTATTTGGGACTTGCACGTGCATAGCTGTGATCGCGTTCCTTTTTCCTCGACATGCACTCGTTTGAGCGTCTTTTTTTCGGTTTAGCTTCCACCACGCCTCACTCTGCTGCCTCGGTAGTGCCACTGCCAGGCTTTCGTTGCTCAGTCCTACCCATTTGTCGTGCATGAGCACGGAACTGGTGCAGAGGACCCACCCATGCACTCCGATTCGTTGGAACACTTTTGTTGATGTTTGGGGACGCGGGTAGGTCCCCTCGAGTTTGTGTATCTTTCTCAGCGTCTACCTGGCTGTAGGTGGCCTAGAGAGATCGGAGTTTTTCACCGCCCACTCATGAGAGGAGCTGCTAACAGTTTGTGAGGAAAAATCTCCTGTACGTGACAAATTATGTTTTCGCGCAGAATCGCTGATAATTGCTGATACAGCCTTTAAGCCCTACATTCAAAACCACGAAAACACTTCTTAAAGACGCACGTTTCTTGAAACACCACGGCCACTAGTGGTGCCTACGGGTATTGCAACCCGCAAGCGTTGCAACTTTGATACAGGCACGCAAACGAAGACGGACAGGCATGACGATGACAAAATCACTCCGGAAAATTAGTTTTCCCAAGGTAAAAATGTTGAAGGAACGCCTAATGCGAAACGCCTAATGCTAATGCAATCAATATTAAAATGTAATTTTAAAAAAACAATGCACAGAGATTTGTTTTATTCCAAACATATATTTTTATTAATAAATTCATTAATCTTTTTCAATTACTCCAAGGAGAAAATGCCTCAGTTGGTATTATAGCCTCACCTGTAAAATTTTGCCAGTTAAATCAAGGCAATAATATGCTTGTCTGGCATCATCATCAGTTTCTTACACTAAAGGTAAAACAATCAAGATGATCAGATTTCACATCAGCTTCTTACACCGGTGAGTAAAACAGCACCCCACGCTGCCGGGCAGAGCTGACGGATTCGATGCGTTCCCTGAGCCGCTGTTCCCAGTCATCAGCCTTCTCCAGGTCAACATAACGAGTCGGCATGTTGTCCAGAGACCGCACATCCTCCGGAATACTGACCATTAGTCCTGCCTTCTTCACCGCATCTTGGAACTTGACAGGGGATGCGGTTGCAATGCAACACCTGGCACAGGAAGAGTTTGCGTCAGACAGCATCCATGGAGGATTCTGTCAGGCCGAGTAGCAGTAAGGTAAGATGTGCTGCAGGCTAAAGCTATCAGGTAAGGATGGAAGGTGAATCTTCCCAGAAGTGACTCCAAGACAGCAGCAAACCCTGAACTGGGAGGTAATAGAAGAACCCAGACAAACTATAGAACTGCAGGCCTAAATCACCTCAGACGAGGTCAGTGTTCATAATTCTACTCCCAGCAGAAGAGTGGGAAAAATAATATCCATGAGAAAGTTGCGAGGCAACATAAGCGCTCATCTCACATTAGCTAATCAACACCTTGACCTGAAAACCTTGGGAATAATATTCAGTGAACTAATGAGTTGAAAGTTGAACTTTACCCATTACATCTTGGGTACAGCTAACAAAGGATTTAACCAACCAACAATCAAAGCATCGAACCAACAACCGAACCCGGTGGTGGTAGCGTGACTGTCCTGGGATGGTTTGCTGCTTCAGGACCTGGTCGACTTGTTGAAAATGGCAAAACCATGAATTCTGGCAAACTTCAGGTCAATGTTTGAAATCTGAAGCTTCAGCACAACTTATTGGGCAACAACATAGTAACCTCAGGCACAAAAGCAAGTCTACGAATGGCTCAAGAGAAACCCAATTAACCTGAAAAGCGATGAAATAAATGATAAAAAAAATTAACTATCTTGTGCTGTTTAAAACATATCACGTGGCGACTTGTATAAAAGAGCTCCATCAAGGAGAGCTTTAAACAAGTCCCCACGTGATAGATATCAAAATCAAAGCAGTTGAAAACCTTACATCTTTGAACAACAAAAGCTGCATTTAGGGATCTGAGGGCTAAGATTCTGCAGTGGCCCAATCAAACTGCTGATTTGAACTCCATTGAGCTGCTGTGGCAGAACCTCAAACAGGCAGGTATTACTGAAAAACCTTTAAATGTGGCAAAATTCTAAGACGAAAGTGGGCCACTCTTCATTTTAAAATTTAGCCACAATGAAAGGTTTCAATAATAACTCCCCAGCGACGTGAAAGACTCCTGTCTAGTAATCAAAAGTGTTTGGCTGCAGTTCTCTCGGCTAAACATGGCACAACCAGTCAATAAACTTTTTAGTACAAAAGTATTCACAAGGGTAATAGATAAGTTCTTCCCGTCAATAAATTAAATTATAATTGAAATCATAATTTTTGACTCCATGTTTTTTGTCTTCAATTACATTTATATGAAGATCAAAAAAAAAACATTTTGTGGAGCAAATCTGCGGCAAAGACAAGTTAAACAAATTATTTTTCATCATACTGCAAGTGTGTGGGTATGCATGGTAGTGTATTAATGTTTGTGCAAAAATGTGAACGCAAGTATGTGTGTGTGTGTGTGTGTGTGTGTGTGTGTCCCAATACCCTCTGAGCCTGAAGGGGCAGTGTTAATGATGTTGCAGAACCACAGCAGTGCGCGTGTGTGTGTGTGTGTGTGTGTGTGTGTGCGTGCGTGCGTGCGTGCGTGCATGCGTGTGTGTGTGCGCGCACCGGTTTTCCCCAGGCTTGAGAGGGCAGTGATAATGGTACCACACAGCCACAGCAGTGTGAGGACACAGCAGGTACTGATGGTCCTCCCAGCACCTCCTCATGCATCCCAGAATCCCCTCATCCGTAACAGAGCCAGTGCACAACACTGAGGCCAACTGAAGAGAGAGAAAGTGAGGGTTTCAATTTCATATAGATTTTAAATTTCATGTTCATATTATTACTTATGTTATTACCTAATGTTCTTATTGGCAATATGTATTTGAAATATGTCGCGCCAATGAAGCAAGTAGAAATTGAAACTGAAATTAAGACGCCAAAAAAGTTTCCACACTCTTAAAAAACAAATTTGAAAGAAGTGGGAGTGCATAAGAGAGCTGCCTTGGAGTTCAGTGTTAGTTTTTTTGTTTTCTTTAACGCTACATTTTATCCATATAAAATGACTGGTCGTGCCGATCAATGAAACTGAACTACAAGGAACAGAGGGTGTCAGACAGATTGATGGTGGGAAGGTGAGCGATAGAATGAGAGAAGAAGCAGAGAGAAGAGTGACTGACAGCAGGTGTTAGCGCGACACCCTGACCTTACAGCGAGAGAGTGAGTGTAACAGAGAGAAGAGTGAATGACAGCAGGTGTTAGCGCGACACCCTGACCTTACAGCGAGAGAGTGAGTGTAACAGAGAGAAGAGTGAATGACAGCAGGTGTTAGCGCGACACCCTGACCTTACAGTGAGAGAGTGAGTGTAACAGAGAGAAGAGTGAATGACAGCAGGTGTTAGCGCGACACACTGACCTTACAGTGAGAGAGTGAGTGTAACAGAGAGAAGAGTGAATGACAGCAGGTGTTAGCGCGACACACTGACCTTACAAGTGAGAGAGTGAGTGTAACAGAGAGAAGAGTGAATGACAGCAGGTGTTAGCCGACACTCTGACCTTACAGGCAGAGAATGAGTGTAACAGAGAGAAGAGTGAATGACAGCAGGTGTTAGAGCGACACACTGACCTTACAGTGAGAGAGTGAGTGTAACAGAGAGAAGAGAGAATGACAGCAGGTGTTAGCGCGACACTCTGACCTTACAGGCAGAGAATGAGTGTAACAGAGAGAAGAGTGAATGACAGCAGGTGTTAGCGCGACACACTGACCTTACAGTGAGAGAGTGAGTGTAACAGAGAGAAGAGTGAATGACAGCAGGTGTTAGCGCGACACACTGACCTTACAGTGAGAGAGTGAGTGTAACAGAGAGAAGAGTGAATGACAGCAGGTGTTAGCGCGACACTCTGACCTTACAGGCAGAGAATGAGTGTAACAGAGAGAAGAGAGAATGACAGCAGGTGTTAGCGCGACACACTGACCTTACAGTGAGAGAGTGAGTGTAACAGAGAGAAGAGAAAATGACAGAAGGTGTTAGCGCAACACTCTGACCTTACAGGGAGAGAATGAGTGTAACAGAGAGAAGAGTGAATGACAGCAGGTGTTAGCGCGACACACTGACCTTACAGTGAGAGAGTGAGTGTAACAGAGAGAAGAGTGAATGACAGCAGGTGTTAGCGCGACACACTGACCTTACAGTGAGAGAGTGAGTGTAACAGAGAGAAGAGTGAATGACAGCAGGTGTTAGCGCGACACTCTGACCTTACAGGCAGAGAATGAGTGTAACAGAGAGAAGAGTGAATGACAGCAGGTGTTAGAGCGACACACTGACCTTACAGTGAGAGAGTGAGTGTAACAGAGAGAAGAGAGAATGACAGCAGGTGTTAGCGCGACACACTGACCTTACAGTGAGAGAGTGAGTGTAACAGAGAGAAGAGAGAATGACAGCAGGTGTTAGCGCAACACTCTGACCTTACAGGGAGAGAATGAGTGTAACAGAGAGAAGAGTGAATGACAGCAGGTGTTAGCGCGACACACTGACCTCACAGTGAGAGAGTGAGTGTAACAGAGAGAAGAGTGAATGACAGCAGGTGTTAGCGCGACACACTGACCTCACAGTGAGAGAGTGAGTGTAACAGAGAGAAGAGTGAATGACAGCAGGTGTTAGCGCGACACACTGACCTCACAGTGAGAGAGTGAGTGTAACAGAGAGAAGAGTGAATGACAGCAGGTGTTAGCGCGACACACTGACCTTACAGTGCAGCGATGTGGGCACAGTCATCTTGTGTGAGCACTGAAACTCCTCCATCAGCCGCTTCACCAGCCCGCCGTCCCGCCCCGAGAGCAGCCAGAGCACTCGCTCCATATTATAGGGGTCCTGAGGGGTCAGGCTTACGTTTAATGCACACAAATACACACACACACAAACACGCACACAATGCATAACACTCGCTCCATGTTATAGGGGTGCTGAGGGGTCAGGCTTACTGTTAATGTGCATTAATACAAATACACACACACACACACACACACACGCACACAGACACACAATGCATCGCACTTACTCCATGTTATAGGGGTCCTAAGGGGTCAGGCTTGCTGTTAATGTAAGCAAATACACAGTCACAAACACACACACACACACATACACACACAACCAAACACTACACACAACATGCACTCTATGATATAGGGGTCCGGAGGTGACATGATTACTGCTAATGTTCACGAATACACACTCCTATACACACACATACACGCTATTGATAACATTGACTCAGTTAAACAGACCTCCTGAGGTGGTACACTCATATTCATGTTACACATACGCGGATGCACACACACACACACACACACACACACACACTCACAAACACACCCTGAAGCTTCGTAGCACACCTGAATATCTATGGCAGAGGCCAGAGTCTGCTGGACTTCGGTCGCCATAGAGAAGTCTCCACTCTGCACAGCCCGATGCACGATGTCATTGGCATTCACCATGGCAACGAGTCGTAGAGGAACACCCATCTGCGTCAAAATGCAGCCAGCTGGAAGATGGGGATAAAACACTGGGTAAACAACAAATGACAGCAACAACAAAAACATAACTACATGGCTGTATGAAAGCAGGTATATGCAAAACAGAATGAGGACTGACCACCCCTGCCATGAGTGGTACCTTCCAACCAGCAGCCCAGAAAGTGACCTGGACAGAACTAAAACGTTATGCCATAGGGGTGCCATTTCTACCTCCATCAGATCATCCGCTTCACCCCTGATTTGACTGGCAACAAAACTACAAAAATTCAGAGCTTATGCAAAAAAAAGAGAGAAAAGTAGATAGAAAAGAGACAGAAAGAGAGAGAGAGAAGTGGAGGAAGAGGGGGAGAGAGTTATAGACCAAGAGGATCACATGGAGAAAGACAGCTGTTTACGAGATAGAGAGCAAAGTCAGAGAAGATAAGGGGTCAGGAGGCTAACAAAGGGCTCCAGGGCTTCCTTTAAGTTTTACTCGTTTTAAGAGGCGTCAGGAACTTTGTCAATAATTGAAAGAAAGAAAGCGAGAGGTGAGGCAGATCTGAATGTGAGACCAGTATTATAAAAGCGTTTAAAGACAGCGGGCAGCGACGTTACCGGTGATGTTCCCGGCGCCGCCCGTGGGCACCACCACCTCCAGGCTGGGCAGAGCGCCCCCTTGTGTGGACTCCAGGCCGCTCAGCTGCAGGTAGGCGTACAGGAAGTGGGCCAGCTGCACTAGGATGCGGGACCAGTTGACCGAGTTCAGGCTCATGAGGCCATGGTTCTGCACCAGGGCCCGGTCCGCAAAGAGGCGCCGAACAGGAACGTCAATGTCGTCCGAGCTGCCGTCCGCTAGGACGAGACAACCGTGACGTAATTCAATGGAACACAGATGCTGAATGTTGGTCTTTGAGGATTCAGCAATTGTAATAACAGTGTAGTCTTGTAAAGGAACACTTCCCCCAAAATCAAAAGCGTCCGTTTCTCCACTTAACTGTAGTGCTATTCTAGACTATTTTGGGGTGAGTTGCCAAGTTTTGAAGATATCAATCATAGAGATGTCTGCCTTCTCTCCAATACAATGGAACTAAAACTGCATTTCTCTGGAAGTGAGCAACGTGTCAAAAAATACATTTCAAGAATTAAAAAGCCATGTCTCTTTCCAGAAATCATGGGCCAGTTACTCAAAATAATCCACAGACCACGTTTTGAGCACTTCGATAATGGAACTATTTTCTTCCTACCAAACTTTCTGTGAAACTGTTTTCTTAGTACCGTACTATATTGCGCTAGGCGGAGTAGTTTTCATTCCACTTGGAACCCTTTGCCCGCTGGTTTCCATGGAATTTTTTGTTCCCTCAACTGATACCCCTTCTTGGGAAATATGTGCCCAACCCCACATTGAGAACAACCAGGTAAAAGTATTTCAGATAATTAACTGATCTAAGGAGCGTCTGATCTGCAGGGAAGCACCATCTGAACAAGAATCAGTCACGTGGCATCACATTTCCAAAGTTAAAGGCACTCCAAAAGTGCAAACCTCCGCCAAGGCAGCACAGTCCAAATCTTGGACTCTTGGAGCGGGAGCAAAGTTCAGTTATTGCGTGTGATAGGATTTCAAGATGGCTGCCGTGGCGGCCATATTGTTTGACTAATCGCGGTCAAAATCAACAGGGTCCATTCCTGATGTAACAGCGGCCCACCCACAAAATTTCAGAGATTTCCTTTCATTACTTTGCAAATTATCTTGTTCACAAACAAACAAACATAAAAACGGCACCGATCACAGAGCCTCCCGCCAACTTTGTTTTGGCGGAGGTGATTAGGGCCACACAACATTTATGAAATATACACTGCAGTTGGTAAGGATTAAGACACTGATCGCAACATCAAAGATATCCCTGCAAACTGTCGAAATACACCCACATGGCATGCCTTGTCGATGACATGTTATTTGACCGAAAATCTTCCAATGATCACCAAAATCAATAAGGGTCCTCTCTGCATGCCCTGTGGCCGTAGAGTGGGCACATAAAATGGCTGCCTGCCACATTTCTCTTTAAAGAGAATAACCTCAATTTAAAGGGCTGGTCATCAGTGTTAATTTGAGGGTGCTTATAGCCATACATCCAGAAGCATGTAGGAATTCCTAAATAACTTCAGTTCCTTCTAACATTTACGGACAGCACTGTAAGCACAGACGAGGTGACAGAGCTGGCTGTCCTGACCTGCAAAGACGTGGACATTGTCGCCCGTGCTGGTGGTCATGTGCCTCTCCTGCACAGATGTGATTCGTCCTCGAGGGAACACCACCACCACGTCCACGCCCTTCAGGCCCCGGGCGCTTCGGATCGCCGATCCGCCCGTGTCTCCCGATGTTGCTGATGCAAAAAATAGAGTAGTAAGGAACAAAGAAGCTCCCCCTTAATATTACATCACAATTTTTTAGCGGATACGCTTTTTCCAAAGGGACTTACAGTTGATTAGGCAAAGCAAACCAACCATGAGCGATGGGCATTTAAGGGCAAAACAGCTGTGCTGGTCTCACTGATATTACCATGGCAACTCTGGGGCTTTAACAACCAGTGCCTTGAAGTCGTTTAAAGGTCCCTTATTATGCCACCAGGTGCACAGCTAATTAGCCATTATGAGCCGGTACAGAATCTCCCCTTCCTGACATCACGATGGGGAGTGACCACCCAGAATAATGAAATATGATTGACTGCGAGGCTGAAGGTGATCAGTTCTTCTTGCCTCTGGTTGGTTACTTCCCCATGTGATGTCAAGAGGGGAAAGATTTTGAAATAGCTGTGCGCCTGGTGACATAATAGGAGACCTTCAATATTTGTAAGACGTGTCAACAGATGTCTTAGAATGTCAGTCACACAGATGCTGTTATGCTCAAACGAAGTGTCGCACAATGTCTCTTGTGTGAGCCGTCATGTCCACGGTGATTATATATTTCTTGTTTTACAACCAACTCATCCTTTTGCAATCGCTTTTCAGTCGACTTTCTATGATAACCACCAAACTCTCGATCCATCCAGCCAATGAAAATATAAGACAATGGAAGACAGTGTCTGCAAAGCTACAAATATTCAGCAGGTACAAAAAACTGCTAAACTTTTATCTGTCTCTCGGACATCATTTTATCCATCAGACACTGCAAACAGACATGCTTTTAGCCAATTGAAATCAAGGTGGTTGGTAAGAGGTCAGTTGCACAGCGAAATCAAATGCAGGTGACTTCCAAAAGAATGGTCAGGGGGTGAGGCTGGGGGCCAGGGGGCGGTGACCAAGAAGCCTGATTGGCTGGACAGATCTGAACAGACATCAGCCAGAAGAGGAAGGATGATAATTTGGCTACGTTCAGACAGCAGGCAAATGTCGCCCAAATCCGATATCCGATTTGTTAAAGACAGTTAGAACAGCACAAATCCGATTTTTTAAAATCCGACCCAGGCCACTTTCATATGTGGTCCTAAATCCGATACATATCAGATATTTTGCAATGCGACTGGTCTCTGAACGGCCAGGTGGCATTTATCCTACATTCACGTCATTGAAATGCAACAAACGTCACAAATCTGCGTCCCAGGAGGAGGAGCGGCGGGAAAAACAATAACAGCCATTTTTACACATGCGGGTCACTTCAGGGTCGCATTCAGTTCATACTCAAAACCGACAGAAGTCGCTTATAATGTGCAATATGAACGAGCACACAACAACAACAAAAAAATCGGATTTCTCCAAAAAATCCGAATTGTGCATCAAGCCCTGCTGTCTGAACGTAGCCTTTGTCATCAGGTACATGGGCACTTCAAGACAGAAAAACCAAACAGTCACAATCCCATCTCCAGCCAGATTCTTAAAAAATGTAGGCAAAATGCTCAGTTTGAAAATGACCCAAAGTTCGCAAGACAAAGTCCTGTACGGGCCCATGCACTGCTCAGCTGCAGCTGAGCCATTGTGATCTTGTAGATTAAGGAATTCCGTCCTTTCCAGTGAAATAACAGTGCTCATATACCGTGTATCTTAGCAGCCAAAATAGCATATTACTGAGCTAATTAGGCCAATAATACAGAAAGAATTCTGTTGGACTTAAATACATAACCTGCTTATGAGGCAGTACTCTGAGCCACTGCATTACTGAATACTCTTCAATGTGTCTCTCAGTAGGGGAACCAAATAATCGTTTTTTAATCAGTACTTTAATGTACACAATACGGAGGCAACCTATTCATTACATTACCCATTTAACATGCAATCAAGAGCCAACTTGGACTCTTTTGTAACTCTAAATGTGGTTATTATGCCTCCACCAAACACACTGTCAGGCCATCCGTCAGTCACTCAATCATATCTTGCCTGTGCCACATCAACGGAAGGCGGGGACATATTTCGACCAAATCAGATATGGCAAGTCCCAGCAGACTGTTGAAGAACTGAACAGGTATTAGGGGTCTTTGTGTCAAATTCAAAGGTCACATAAAATCAGCCTGCAGGCGCCGAATATCACCTTTTAGGCCGTTTGCAGCAATGGCAGGTGGGTCAAAGCAATCAATACTTTCTGTTGACTTCTGCCATGGTCATTACTGCTTTGTCATTATTCGTGGCTATATAGCTTACAGATAATTATATCATCACGATCATTTTTTTGTCCGGTACCGACGACGGGAAAAGGTCAGTCAAGCGCGAGGACGTGGACGCAAGAAAACACTCACCCACGAGGACGGTCGCGCGCCTGTTCTCGCGCTGCAAGAAGTAGTCCAGGAGGCGCGTGGTGCAGCACATCGCCAGGTCTTTGAAGGCCAGAGTCTCCCCATGGAAGAGCTCGAGGACAGCGAGTCCCCCGCCCAGGCGCGCCATGCGCACCGCGCCGGGCACCGAGAACTGCGACAGGGCAGCGGACAGCACGGCTGAGGGCGGACACACGGACGGAAGGAAGGGGCAAAAATACTCTTAAAGCTGCTTTCACACCGGACGCGATACGAATTTTTCGCACGACAGATTGCATTCAAAGTCATTATGTAATCTGTCGTGCGAAAAATTAGTTTCGCGTCCGGAGTGAAAGCAGCTTAAAAATAATCAAAATAATAATTATAATAATAATAAAAGCATCAATCTACGAGTGATAATAAAACATATATTACACCTTCTTCGAAAGGTCCATCTTGGCATACGTTAGCTCAGTGGTTCCCAAAGTGGGGGGATACGGGCCCAGATTTATAACGAAATGGAAAATAAAAATATATCACTATCAATCAGAACACTTTATTGAGCAGAGCTTAAACAGAAACATTGATTGGGTACCCATCTTGAAGAACTGAGCCATCTGATCAAACATTCACGTTTAATAGGCTATCTAAAAGATTCAGTAGACTTCATGAGATTAAAAACAATAATCCACTGTCGGACACGTAGTTATATTGACACCATCCCACTGTCGGACACGGAATTATTTCGAACACGAAGACACTGCGTTTTTATTTAGCCTCAGCCATCATCCTCATGTCCACGGTTGTCGCTGGCGGCCGTTCTCTATTCTGTTCAACTTCACGGTGTAGAGATCTAGGATATTGAGTCATAGCCCGACCTGCTGTTTAACAGGGACAATAACAGTGAGGACATTTGTGAGAAAATCCTTTACGCCATGTAAGCGGTAGAAAACTGCCAAAAGTGATTTGTACTTGTAGGAAATGGTTCTCGTCGTATACTTGTAATCGGTACGTTTTGTATTTGTAAAACTGAAAACATTCGTTTGTTAATGGTGTTTTGTATTTGCAAACCACTCTGTAGCCTATTTGTTTGCAAATCGTTTTTATATTTGCAAATCACACCTTGTTTGTACGTGAATCGTTTTTATATTTGCAAATCACACTGTATTTGTTTGCAAATCGTTTTTATATTTGCAAACCACACTTTATTTGCACGTGAATCATTTTTATATTTGCAAATCGCGATGTATTTGTTTGTGAATCGTGGTGCATTTGTAAAACATGTTCGGTTTGTATACAAGGTTTTGGCAGTAATTTAACTCCATAGGCGCGCCCCCTAGGGGGGGCGCAGAGCAATTGCAGGGGGGGCGCGGGGTGCGGGAGTTCCGGACACCAACAGAAAATCATTTGCATACAGTCCATTCGCTGCCCAGAATTCTGCGATTACATCGTAAATGCCTGCCTTACTCTCAACATAACTGTTCGCCAAATCATTCATCTTGCCTGCCATTTTCATAAATAATTTGTTATGAATGTTGTAGTTCAAATATTTGAAGCCGGTAATGTAGTCCCTCCATACCCAACTCGCCGCTTTTTATCCTGCACTGATCTGGCATATTGATCATAAAATGGTAAGTGACACCGAACAAAATCCGATGAATACAAAGCAGAAATAACCGAGATTGCGTCATCTTATTCTCGATAATATGAATGCTCTGTATGCCGACAGATTATTTTTATCTAGCCCACCAACTGAACGTGACAAACATATCGGCAGGTTCGGCAAGTGGTGTTCATGAATTTTTTTTCGTACTTCGCTGTCTTTCTGCATCATAGAAACATAATTTTAAGTAGACGGCTATACTCAGGCAGAGGAGTGTGATACAGCCTGATGATTTTATACTTTAAAAGAGATTTTGCATTATTAAATTTTCGTGTCCTTAATTGGAAAATAAGTGTGGCCGTTTCCAAACGTGCCAATCATTTTTAATGTTCCCAGCTAGGCTGGACAAAAATCATCTGTTCAGAGCATTCATATTCTCTATAATAAGCTGACGCGATCTCGGTTAACGTATTTTAACTTAAAAGTGCGAGGCCAGTGAAGAGAGGAAAATGTAACTGTCTCCAGACACTCCTTCAGCGGTCCGCACACGGTCGCTGATTAGCTGTATGCAAGTAAGTTTCTGTTGGTGTCCGGAAAATGCATAAATAGCAATGTTGTTGTCTATTAAAAAAAATAAACCTGTTACACTGAACATAATTACACAGTTAAGGTGCTTGAAAACAGTTACACTTAAAATAATTACACCGTGGTTGTTTGTTATTTTGCTATTTCAAATTCTAAAAGTAGCCTAGTTTTAGTTTATGACAATCTACAGTATATGACCGTTTACTTACAATTTTTCCAAAAAGGTTGAGGTTTATATAAATTACAATGAGTGAAATAAACTGCAATGGTCTCTGAAAACAAAATGTGCATATGCATTACCTAATTATTTTTTACGAAACCGTGGTCAATACAGCGTTGCACTTATTAAAACTTTAAGAGACTTACCATTCAAGTCTTGGCGAGGGATGACATCGTCCGGAATGAAAAGGGCACAAACTTCTTGAACCAGCTGAGGGTATGACAGTGGTGTCCAGGACCTCAGGGTGGCCGGGGTAATGGTGGGCAGGGTCTCCGGCATAAACATGCCCCCGTCCGGAGCATAGCCTGAGAACAGCACGTCTCGGAAGCCCCATCCCTGCACCTCTCCTCGTGTGCTACAGTACCGCATAACTTCAGTTTTAAGACACTGCAGACCGCGGTCAGCATTGCATTCGACTCATGCATGCACACGCAGCGCGCACACCCTCATCGGGTATCGTAATTACACACGCACATCACCTTTAGTTTTGGCTGCGCAGTTCAGCGCTTCAGCCACTAGGAAATAAATATGCAGATCTCGTACACACCGTTCTCCTGATTTCACTTTCTGGTTTGTCTTAGTGGAGTGCTGGCTGCAGCGGAATCCCAAGTTCAGCAAGGCAACCCAACAGCAAATAAAATGCCACAGTGCCATCTGCTGGTACTTTGTCAGTAGCACAATACCCTCATAAATCCGTCGCATCGGGGTTCTTAAAGGACCAGTGTGTAAGATTTAGATGGACAATCTGCCTGAATAACTGGCAGGAATGGAACGTAATATTCAAAAGTACATTTTCATCAGTGAATTATCTCCTAAAAATAAGAATCATGGTGTTTTCTTTTAACCAGTCTGAGCCCTTTATATCAACAGAGAGAGCGGGTCCACTTCCTCGGAGCTCGCCATTTTGCACTCTACGGGAGCCCAGAAGGGAAAAAAGTAATTAAATAAAGCACTGTCACATGAGCGCGCCTTTCGCGTATTTTCAAGTTTTGCGGCCACCGTAGGTTCTCTGAGAAAGAGAATGATCATCTGGTTGCAATCTATAATTTCACCACTTGATGGCTCTAGATCTCACATACTGGTCCTTTAAAAGGTCCCATATTATGTTACTAGGTGCGTAGCTAATTAGTTATTACAAACCTTTCAAAGATTTTTGCCCTCTCAAAATCACATGGGGAAGTAACCAACCATAGACTAGAAGAACTGATCGCGTTCAGCCAAGCAATCAATCAGATTTCATTATTCTGGGTGGTCTCTCCCCCTTGTGATGTCAGGTAGGGGTGACCTTGAATTGGCTCATAATGGCTAATTAGATATGCACCTAGTGGCACAATAGGGGACCTTAAACCAAACCTGGCCTAAAAGGGCTGCTGTTGGTGCAGGCTTTCAGTCAAACCAGGCAGTCCATGGCAGGTGCACATTTGATTCTTTAGCAGACCCCATGGATTGTTTGGCCGAAAGGGCCTTGTTCCTGCGTGGCTGCCTGGAAGGAAAGCTTGTCCCAACAGTGGCTCTAAGCTGGAGGACCCATGCCAGAGTGTCTTGTAATAAGGAGCTTGTTGTGTGATGTGCGGACGCACCATAGTGCATACGGATGAGGTTGGTGAAAATGGTGCACATTGAATCCAGGAAAAATGCAGATTAATTTTATTTAAACCACAGGGAATGCAGAATTAAACGACCAAACAGCATTAGTAGTATTACCAAGTGCTTTTTTTACTTTTATATTCAGACGACTAGCGTTCAGGGGCAGACATTTTTTGTCTCCACTCCATGTCCAATTCTCACACTCCTAAAAAAACACTACACAGTTTGTCTCTTTGTCTGAGATCCTTTCCTATCGTCACCCTGATTTAAAATGGAGATTCAATGGAACCTTGATTAGCATCTTTACACATGGCACAGGGAATGATAAGGGTTTAACTGTATCATGCAGAGCTCTTATGTGGATTTAGGGGAATTTGTTAAGCTTCTCCATTATTTATTAGAGATTTTCCTTCAATTTGTTAGCCATTAGTTCACCTATACGGTTATTATACTTCGCGCCCAAAATTATGGCCACAAGCCCCTTTGAAAACACAGCCCTGTATGTCCCCCAAAGAATGATTAGAATGCTTACTTACCGAGCAGGAATGAAGCACGGTTAAATCAAAGATGGTACAGACTGCTAGAGGATTAAACGCAAGAGCATGATGGCAATAATTTAGGATTAAAGATCACAACCACTGTTTTTTGTTTTTTTTTTTGACGCCAAAATATCCAACATTGGCAATGCGTTTGGAAAACATGAATAAAACTTGGGGCCTCATTTATAAACAGTGCGTAGGCACAAAAAAGGTACATATGTCACTTTCTTTGCCGAATTCTGATTTATAAAATAAACTTGACATTAAAAAAAGGAAATTATTAAGGTTATGCACAATGTCAATAAATGTCAAGGCCATCCTGATTAAATAATAGAAAATTCCATGCAGTTTATTTTACCCATAGGTTTATAAATTTGGTTATTTTCCACAAAATGTCTTTTTTTTTTGTGCATACGTGTTGTGTTCCGGGGTTCTGGCCTTTGGCCAGAACAGTATTGTTTATGGTTTTAACAGTTTCATGTTCAAGATTTCATAGTATCATAGTTCATGTTCATAGTCATAGTATTTCATTATCCATGTTCCATGTCCATGTTTTTACTTTTCCATGTTTTTGTTTTCGCCAGGTCTGCCATGCCACTCCACCGCTTGTCTGCGTTCCGCCCCGTGCCTTCGTTGTTGCACATTTCTGAGCTATGGATGGCTTTGGTATTTCCCCTTCCTTCTGTGCTGTGCTGATTCGGGGCTCTCTAAGCTTAATTGGCAATTAACTGTTTTTAAGTTACTAACATTTACTAACACTCACTGGGTGGTGTAATTCTTAGATAGGCACCTCCTAATACTACTAATTTAGACAGGGAGTTTATTGTCATGATTCCTGCTTTGCTATTTCAAGATCTTGCTGTGCTTTTCTGTTCTTAACATTCATGCTTGCTTCCAAGCTGCATACTTAATTGGTACTTAAGCTGAGCACGCTCATTCTCTTAATGAGCAGGTCATGTCATCCAATCTCTGTCCATGTCTTGATCTTGCCCTGCCTCTTGTTTCTGCTTCTCCAGGTGTTGCCCCTCATGTGTCCTTGATTATCAAGCCTTTATCTGGATGCGGTGGAAGTTGGCTGGCAGACAGTGTCTCGCGTCTCGTTGCATGTGCAAGTTTAGCCAAGCTCTTGTTGTCATAGTTCCCTAGCATTTCTAGTTTCAAGTCTTGTCCTAGCCTCTTGTTTTGTGTGTATATATATATATAGTCTGGTTATTTATTTTTCTTGAGCATCTTGCCTGGAGTTTCCAGTGCCTTTTTGTTTTTGCCTTTTTGCATTTATTGTTTATAGCTCCGTGTAGCTTACTTTAGTTTGTTTTTTGCAATCCTTTGGGCCAAGTTTTTTGTTGGCCCTCGTGCCTGTTTATTTTTGTTTGAAATAAATCCTCATTCCCATCTCCCCGCATCTGGTGTCTTACTCATCCCATATCACATACGTATTATTTCGGTAGGAAATCCAGGTACATTTTTATAAATACGGCCCCAGATCACTAAAGTTAAGGATGAAGTTTACAATGTATGCAGGTCTATTGACTAATCCAAAGGGCACAGTGCCTACTCCATTTAATATCTGCACGAGTCTGTTACCCATACAACCAGGTACCCTAGGATATTGAACAATGATCTTAAATTTCAGCAGAAATGGATCCACACCGTATTAGTCTGCCAAGTTCAGTCACTGATCCCTGGATGGTCAGTTGTTGATCATGAGAGAATGATGATGAAAATTGGATGACTCACCATTAGTGACTCGCCACTATCGCTCATAGCCGTTTTGTACCTGCGACTCCCTGTATCGCGCATTTTGGTGAAACCTGCATCACTCTAGTTGATCCGGGATTCTGAGAAGCATTTTCCACTTGCCATGTGACTTACAAGCAATGAATGGGCCAGCCGGGACTTGAAGAATGCAAAGACTTAGAAAACTAGCCAACGGCGCCTAGGCAGCTTAGGTTTTGCAGTGAACAGTCTTTGAATAAGCCAGTGATGGCTCAAGTAGTGGGATGACCAGGATGGAAAAATATTTACACATTTAATTATTGATCTCTTGGCTTAGCAAGTGAAATCTGCCAGTCCATCTTGCAGATGGGAAGCACGAAGCTGAAACGAGAAGAATGTTGCTGACGTTAGAGGAATAAGGCAATGGAGACCAACTGCCAGATGGATGCAGCAGGATCCTGCAGTTAAATGCGGTTTAATCTTATCCGTTTCTGCGGCCTCTATTTAAAGTGACACTCACTTCATTTCTGATTTTGACCATGGATTAGTGATTCTAACGCAATGCTATTCCAAACTCAAGCTCATTTGTGCCAAAAGACCTCTTTAGAGTAATCAAAACAATATTTCCCTGTGGTAAACCCTAGCAGCCAAGGAACTGTCCCTTACCAGCACTGGCTTGTAGACCGCGGAGACCTTAGGGCAATGCGAGAGCAACGCAAGAGCCGGAAATGGCCTGTGGTCAGCAGAGACCCTCATGCAATGAGTAAGCCGGCAATGGCTTGAGTAGCGTCACGACCAGGATGGCAAAATATTTATTCATTTAGCCATTTTAGAATAAAGAAAAGGAGAACAAACCGCCAGAGATGCTGTGGTATCCTGACCTGCAGTTAAGCTAAATGCGGTGAAGTGTTACCTGTTTTGCAGCAGCACCTTGGAATGACAGGCTTTAATTTGCTGGTTTAGGTGAATGTATAAATGATTGATTAGTAAATGTGTAAAATGCTGATGAGGGAGAGGAGCGGGCAGCCAATTTCATGACAGCCGGTTTTAAAGGAATCCCATACACCTTGCGGCTTGTGTAGAATTGCGTTGCTTGGAATTGATAAAGACATTCGCCATATGCCGAGTACGCCGGTGAAAGACGATCGGTTGGCCGGTGGCAATGTGGCCAATGCTTTGCATGAGCAAGACGAGAAAACAGAGAGGAAAACATTTATGTTTGAGGGGTGCTGGAGCTGATTCACCTCGAAAGATTCGTGAGCTGAAAACATGGGATACAAAAGCACTTAGGAACTTAGTTGGTTCGAGTAAGCTGGGCATGCCGTAAGGCTGTACCAGCTGCCGAAAATGCGAGTGGATCAAGGTAAGTCGGCATGATCACTGAACCTAATATGATAACCTAACAATCAGCTGCAAACCATGATGAATATTGTCGTACCGACCTGCACACTGGATGGTGAACGGGGTAAAGGAAGGTGCGTGGCGTGCATTAGACGCAGAGAGACATATATCAAAAGATGGCCCCGAGAGGACAGGGCAACATTGGCGCTCCTCGGAACCATATCCCTCCCAGTCAACGAGGAACTAAACCCCACGACCAACTTTCCTCTCAGCAAGAATGCGGCGCACAGTGTAAACTGGCCCTCCCTCAACCATTTGTGGTGACAGCAGGGGTGTGTCGGCAGGTGCCAGGATGCTTGTGGTAACTGGCTTAATCCGAGAGACATGGAATGATGGATGGATGTGTTAAGATCTTTTAAGCTCTAACTGGACCATGACCGGATTGATCTTCCGCACTATCTTGATCGGGCCAGTATAGCGGGGCGCCAGTTTTCGGGATTCAACCTTCAAGGGGAGGTCCTGGGTAGACAGCCAATCTCTCTGACCGACCCGATAAGATGGGGCCAAACGACGCCTTGTATCAGCAGTGGATTTTTGTTTGAGCCCTGAGCACAACAGAGAAGAACAGACTCTGGTCCAAACCGACCGACAGCGACGAATGAAATGGTTGACCGAGGGAACCTCGGAATCATACTCAGTCTCAAGAAACAGTGGGGGTTGGTAACCCACCTGAGCATCACAGGGAAAGGCCCGTGGAGGAATTACTCAGTGAGTTATGGGAATACTCGGCCCATGCTAAAAATCGACTCCATGAGGATGGATTATCCGCCGCCAAACATCGAATTCCAACCCCTCCTCTGCCCCTTTTTCTACTTTAGGAGGGTACGGTGAGATAGCCTCCTCACTCTTGCTCCAGGCATCAGCCTGCCCCATAGCTTGATGTCTAGGAAAACAAGTTTCATTTTCTTTACAATGAGAGTTACAATTGGTGCCCCAGCGGACGATGGGATTGTTCTGTTCCCCCCAACTGATGCAAGGTCTATGTTCCTGTAACTAAGAATGCCCTGAAACAATGGGAAAAGCAGGTGAACTGATAGTAAAAAACCAAACCTCCTCAGAGTGGCCACCAAAGGAAACAAACATATTTAGCGGTTCAGAAACTTCGTTTATAACTCCCGTTCCAATTGGTCGACCATCCAAAGTTCTGACAGAGCGTGACTGTGAAAGAGTAACGGTGGGAACAGAGTGGTTCTTAGCACACTCAATATCCATGAAACAATTTACTGCGCCCAAATCCATGAATGCTTCGATAATAACTCTCTTGCCCCCCACAGTCAGTTAAACAGGGATTAGAGTTCGGAAGGGAAATTGGGTCTGCCCCTCTAGCACCCCCCGAATCGCTACAGGGATTTCCTGGCAACATGGACGGGTATGACCCGGCTTATTACAATTAAAGCAGATTATTCTTCTGCGAGTAGGTTTATGAGTCCAACTGTCAAAGGAACTATCAACTTGCATGGGCTCAACCGGAGTAGAATTTTCAGTGGGTGGAATAGGAGCCGCACACTCACCACTAGCAACTTTAGCTCCATTGTCAGCAAGTGGCAAGCTGTTTAGCCTCTCCGTGTTGCGTTCGCGGATGCAGTTGTCAATTCGCACTTAAGTTTTTCTCGTACGCCGATTTTCAAATGAAAGGTATCACTTCTACCCCTTTTTCCTCAGAAGATAGTGACTAACATTAATACAGAAATCTGCTAACTTAGAGCCTGGTCAAAGCCTGGTCGATCTCGTTTGATTGAAAATTATCAGCCAAAACTGGAAGTATTCAAGTATTACAACACCAAGCTTAACTTATGTACATGTTTATTACCACATGTGGCCCAGGTGCAGCACA
The DNA here is from genome assembly GCA_029721435.1 of Gymnothorax reevesii. Classification (NCBI taxonomy): domain Eukaryota; kingdom Metazoa; phylum Chordata; class Actinopteri; order Anguilliformes; family Muraenidae; genus Gymnothorax; species Gymnothorax reevesii. The sequence goes on from CM056583.1 coordinate 83,925,127, forward strand.
TGAACAAAGTGATAAAATCCACAAATCAAATGGCTGAACAACTATTCTTAACAGTCAGATACGGAACAAGGGAGTGTGTGTTTGCTTGTCCGGGTGAGTGATTGGGTCTGTGTTACCGTGTGTGTGTGTGCATGTGAATTCAAATAATTTTGAGTGAGATTGTATGTGTTTATATCCAATTGGGGTATAGCACCAACACAACATAAATGTGAATGAAATTTCTGCACAGGAGCGCAGTGTCACCCTGCTGTCACTGTGTGGGTGTGAGCAATTGTTGAGGCATTTTCTGAAGCTGCCAGAAGAGGGCGCTCATTTCCCGCGGAACAGACTCTTGATGCTTTCCACCATGGGCTCAGACACCATGCCCATGGGCTGGTTCTTCAGCGCTGCTTCGCGCATGGTGTGGTACACGTACTCGTTCTGCCGAAACATCCGCAGCTCCATCTCCGTCTGCATACGCATGGCCTGCCAGCAACAGAGGGGAACCATCTCTGGGTCAGGGGTCACATCAACGCCACTGCTATTTCACACACACCTGATCAAAAATGCACGCTTAGCACCTGGTTTTGCAAGCGTGAATGTCCATGTGCTTGGCATAAGTGTGCAAATTTGCCCTATAGTCCTAGAAAGACAAAATCAGAGGAACTATGACCATCCCTGACTTCTCTGGGATTGTATGCAAAAATGTTCGCCTTTGTAATACCATGAAATGATATACAATTCAATTATATATTCGTCCCACTTTAGCCATTGGTCCCATCCTATCATGTGGTGACTTGTTTAAAAGAGCTCCCGAGGGTAGCTCTTTTAGACAAGTCACCACATAATAGGCTTTCAACAGCTCAGAATTTGATACCTTACATCATTGAGCAACACTATTTGTATTTAGTGCTCAAAAGGTTAATTTGGCAGCATGAATGAGGGTGTATACAGTTTATCATTATTTATGCGTCTGCTCGAGAAGCGGCCTCTCTGACTGCTAAGTGACCCGCGGTTCCCAACAGGCAAAGAGGGCGGGTACCTCCAGGTCCTTGGTGATGGCGTGGCAGGGCCCGTGAGTGACCTGCAGGATGGCGAAGGCCTTGCAGATCATGCTGTGCCCGACCTCGATGAGCCCGGCGTGCCAGTGCGTCACCCCCGCCCGCATGGTGGCCATGCCCAGCTGTGCGTTGTTTGGATGGTACAGCTTCCTGTGGGGGCATGGGGGCTATAAACTAGGGGTTTCGCAAATTAAAGGTCACCCCTCAGCAAAAAAAAAAAAAAAAAAGAATCTTACCGAGCATTTTAATCTTGTATTTAGAGTTAATACACTTATTTCTATTAGTTTTTTGTTGTCAGTAAAACAAAAATTCTGTCACTGATGTGAGATCATTTCGACTCAATATTTTCCACTTATGAGAAAGAAAATGAGAAGTCTCACGAAACAGATTAAATCACCTGCGAGGACAAACATTTTTTTGCAATGACCATGTTTGGGTTCGCCTGATTCAAGGATGGGCTTGTAGAAATATTGGGGCTAAGAAGTTTTAAAAATGTCAACTTTTTTGTCCCTTAATAAATACAGAAGTATGGAGATAGCACGTGACTCCAAACTGGAGTTTTATCAATCCTGGCTGAATGTCAACACACCTGGGTCGAGATGGCACTTACAGCACTGCTGGTGACACACACTTATAATTCTCTATTGTAGCCAGCACATCGCTGGCAGAGATATCAGCAATCAAAGGTGGCTGTTCCCTCCACCATGGCCGACACACTGGTGGTTCAAACTTCATTGCATCATTGACAGAAATGTAAGCGATCGAAGGCGGTATTAAATTATAGCACCTCACTATGGGCAGCACACTGTTGACGGAAATATTGCTGAATCATTGGCAGTCCTCTGGAGGATTGTTGGAGGAAATATCCGGCATTAAAGGCAGCTCAAACTCATTGCCCTCCATTCTCCTCTGTAACATATTTGATGATATTATTATTGCATCACTGGCGGAAATGTTGAAAATCATTACTGGAAATCTAATTGTGATTGCTGAGGGAAATCTCATCACATCGTTGTTGGAATTTTCATTGTTGTGGGATATCTCAACAATGGCTGCGGGAAATGTCATTACATTGTTGGTGGAAATCACAGTGATAGTTTTCGGAAATCTCATCACATTGTTGGCGGAAATCCCAGCAATTGCTGGGGCAAAATCCATAAAATCATTGGCAGAAATCTCAGCGATCACTGGGGGAAATCTCACCAAACAATCGGTGGAAATCTGAGCAATCTGAGCGTTGGCGGCACTCACATGTAACCCTCCACCATGCGGCGGGCGAAGTCGGCGGCCTCGCTGAAGTACTGCAGGTAGGACAGCGTCTCACTCGCCACGCTCAAGACCCGCAGGTGATACAGATGAGTGTCGGCCAGGACGGGGTCCTGTATCTCCAGGCACTCCCTGCACACCTTCACCACCTGAGGAGGATTATAATGACATCATACATACCACAGTTTTCCAGTGAACACATTTCACGTCTTCAGTGAGCCGTAAAAAAACTGAATTCCAGGCCACCCCATTCACCTTCCTCTAATAATGGCCAATTAGCCATAATTTCCAGCTCACTCCAGTCTACAGGAGTCAGAGGCGCCTGCTTTGCCGTATTGCTGTACTTTAAGTGTGTTTCCTGACTACACTAGGCTCACTAACTTCACTCGCTGTCAGTCATAGAGTTAAAGCTCTTCTTTTTAAAGAAGGCCAATCTACAACAATAACTTTAATACATGCTTGTTCTTGCAGGAGTAACATAAATATTGTTTGATATAATACTAGATATTGTCTTATGTAGGTATTGTAGATGTTGACTTATGTTAGTATCGTATCCCACGATAGCGTTTTGGTGGAAGATACTATGGTCTTTGGCGAAAGCTGCCACCGCCGTGTGCGCGGCAGAGATTTTGGCTTCATCACAGGAGAGCAAGACATGATTTGTGGATTTCTTTTCACATTTGGCCTAAACCAGAGCATGTTTGGTAACCTGCATCAGTCGAATTCCTTTGTTGGGCCTATGGAGACCACAAACGCTCAAAAATGTAAATTTCTCTTTCATGGCGAGTCCCCTAAACAGAAATATCTCAGGCTGTCATTCAGGCCCTGAGTTGAGCCCCATTGGTCGTGTCGCAGATGGGGGCGGGTATCTGAGGGGGAGAAGGAAGCGCATTGGGAGACACTTCTGTGCCCCAGCCGAGCACCCAGTTGCTTTGCATTTGGTGTGCTTGAATTGTTCTATTTATTGCACGGAACAGCTCTTGAATTCTGGTGAGAGAGCATCACCAATGAAATGCTTTATTATTATAATGTCAGCTCAGTACTGCTGATCCTCCTCATCACTTGTTCAATGCACTGCAAAAACAATGAAAAATGAGTCCATCTTACCAAGCATTATAATCTCATATTTAGACTTCAAACGTTTATTTCTGTTCCCATTTTTCTAAGCAAGACAAAAAAAATTTGCCAATAAAGTGAGAAAATTTTGATTCATCGCTAGATTTCCCAATGACATAAGAAAAAGTTCAGTTGTCAGGCAAATGGGAACTTAAAATAAGCAAATATTTTTTCACTTGAAAGAGATAAACAAGGAACTTCAGCCTTATAGTAAGACTAAAAGACAGAAATCAATTCTGACCCAAGAGAAGCAGGTGGGGGGAGCTCACAGTGTGATTACAGTACCACCCAAAGCTATAAACAGTTGACTAGATTCAGTGGGGCCATATCTCTTCAAGCAATGTGGGGTTAAGGGCTTTGCTCAAGCACCCAACAGCTGGGTTGGTTCCAATGTGACTGTAAACATTGGGCTGTAATGAGACTGCACTGTAATTAATCAGATATGAGCCAAGTAACAGTGGAAAAAAAGTAGCCCCAGCAGCCATCAGAGTCTCCTGTGGGAACCAGGTGGAGGTCAGGATATGTACCTCGTGGTAATTCCCCTCAGTGCGAGCTTTCTCGATCTGCTCCAGGGCCTTCAGGCTGTATTCTGTCACCTCCTTCACCATTTCCTGTGAGGGCTGGGGCACATGGAGAGGTGCATGATGGGAAGCTGACCTCGTCCCAGAGGTTCACCAGGACTACAGATGAAAACTAGCCTAGGCTATAGACGAAAACTAGACATCTGGTCAACTCTGACACATTCACAATGATGTCCTTACTGTAGCTATGGGTTACACCAGTGGTATGAACCCTGGTCCTGGAGAACCGCAGTGTCTGCTGGTTTTTAATGTTACTCAGCACTCAATTGATGTATGAAAGCAGTTGATTACATGTTCAACTCATCTCACCGGGTGTCTCAGGTTTAAATAGGCCAAACTCAGCACACCCTGTGGCTCTTCAGGACCAGGGTTGACTACAACTGGGTTGAACCAACAAATAAAGTTATATTGCCACTGAAATTGAAGCACTTATTAGACTTGACTTGACTTGTGGGGTTTTAGTAATCAGTGCTTCAATTGTCTCTGTCCCCACGTGACTGCAATCAGACATTTTAGGTGTTAAAACCTTCAAATACGGTATATCGTGCAGTTCCATTTCCAGGAAGATCAAGGCATTCAAAGAGAGTGAACCCACATCCTACATCCGCACAGCTAACTTTTTTTTTTTTTTGCAAGTTGAGCAAACTCGAAGCAATGAGTCAAACTAAAAACAGAACTACACCACATAGCACCGGCTACCACAGGCTTTAACTCAGTCAACAACCAACACAATGCATTTTACTAACAGTCTGTTTCTCTGTGTGAGGAGGGAAGACAGTTCCAGAAGAGTCTGATTTTCTTGCTCAAGGAATGAAGACTGGCTCGGAAGCACTTTCCTCCACCAATGTGAGGCAGATGTTATTTTTTTGGCCAAGCCAATCTACAGTATCACTGGTTATTTAAGAATTACTTGAGTCATCGGGGATAGTAGCGGTCTCAGGGCAGGGGAGTACAACAGTGCAGAGAAGCCAAGGCAGGTTATCCTTTGCACCCTCGCTAGCGGGGTGTGAGTCACACGCATATATTCCGCACTCTTATTCAAAGCCATGTACTATAACAGCACGCCGGTGGTCTTTGGAACAACCACAGAATGCAGGTCAAATACGGTACACTGCTTACCGCAAAGTTATAGCATGTCAAAACTGCAAGTCTGTTTGAATAGACAGGACATTAGCGGGATAGACAATGGACAGATGGATGGATGCCTTTTTGAATTATACAACCAATAACAAGTTGGATAATGAACAGCAGGATGTCCTTTGAACAGCCTGAGCGATTTTGCCTCTCGAAGAGAGCCCCTCCCACACCTTCTTTCCGTCCGTGTCCTTGACAGCCGTCATGAGGTCGTCCTTGGTGCGTTTGGCGCAGTGATCGCAGGTGCAGTCGAAGTAGTACTGGTGTTTCAGCAGCCTCTGACGGTCCTTCGACACGTTCAGAAAGTCCACGTACCCCACCGTCAACTCCTGCCCTTCCGGAATCTTCTCCAGGGCACGGAGCTCGATCCTGGGGGAGTAACAGGGCCAGGGTGGGGAGGGGCATGAAGAGATGGAAGGGAGGATGAAGAACAGGGATAGAGGTGGGAACGGGAGAGGAGTACAGAGAGAGAGAGAGAGAGAGAGATGTAGGGAGAGTAGAGAAAGAAAAATAAGGTGGGGCAGAGAGAGAGGAAGAGAGTGATGGGTGAAGAAAGAACAGAGATAGAGGGAAAGAAAGGGAGAGAGAGGACAGATAGAGGTGGGAGAGAGGAGGTGGAAGGATTGTGTTGGAGTAAAAGACAGTGATCAGTGGAGAAAGCAAGGGAGGGCTCCAGAAAGGGAGGGAGAGAGGGATAGACAGATGGGTGGAGACAGTGAAAGAGTGATCGAGAAAGAGAGGAAGGGGGAAACAGAAAGAGAGGGACACAGAGATAAGCAGGAAATGGAGAGAGTTAAATCTCAAAATCAAAGAACGAAAGGACTGGAACCTTTAATTTGTGGACTGGGTGGTCAATGAAGTGCCGAGCAAAACTGCATCCAAACTTTACACCCGAAATTTGTAGAAGGCTCACGATGAGGGGAAATGCCATTTGGCCAATTAAAATGTAGTTGTTTTGCAAACACACAAATGTGAACATCCCTTTTAATGACTTTGGCCACAATTATCATTACACAGTATTTTACTATTTTAAAAATACATTAGAATGGGATGTTACATTGCGTTGTAATTTATCATGCCCTGCATGCACATTTAAAGCAAGTCTGAGATTCTCGAGACTTTTAAAAGTAATACTACTGATGAACACTCATGAAAATGTAAGGGGATTGTGTTTTTTTATACTGTTTGTTTGTAATTTTCAGAAGTTTGAGGCAATGTTTCAAATATCAAAATATGTTCACTCAGGAATATATCTGACCAAGGCCTAGAGTGAACTGGATTTTTACATAGTTCCATTGACCTTATGATGACTTAAAGTGTTTCCAGGGAAGCTTATGGAGTAACTGAATATGCAAATGTGTCTGCTTTGATTGGTCCGAGGGCTGCAGTGGTGGGCAATCAATCAGGAAATAGCAATTAGTGAGTCAAATACTGTGAATATATTTGAAAAACTGCAGTCAGAGCTGTCAACATAACTATAGACCACACAGACATATCCAAGCAGTTACTGCAGAACCACAAGTTTGGAATAAGTGTGAAATACGGCCATCTCAGATAAATACTAAATGGGCAATGACACATTTTATTTAGTTTCAGTCACAGCTCTGGTGGTCCGGAGCAGGGATTTTAGCTGTGTTCACTTTTAACGACATTATCCACAGCCAAGGAAGGCATGCGGAGCATCTAAAATGTCGCGTAGTGTGCCTTACGTTTCTGTACAGTAAAATGGGGCATTCATCTAGCATAACTGCAGACGGAGGCTATCAGGAATGCTAAGTGCTATCTACTGGAATACTATGGTTTTGTGATGCAAGCAGAAATGTCCTCTCACAGGTAAATGTCCTGGGGACAATTGTTAACTGCATCAGAGGGCCTTGGTGGAAAGAACACCTCACACTCCCTCCGTTAGTGGATATTATCTTTGGCCACTACTTTAGTGTTCGTGGAAAACTGATGACATCATAAGAATGCAGATAAAATTCCATCCAATCGTGATGTCATCAATAGAATTTCAGCTTCTGATTTCATCACCAATTTTCGTAAAAAAGTATAATATTATATAACATATCACTTTATAACATATCACATATCACTACCTTTTTTCACAATCAATTTTACAACCAAAAACAGCAGGTACAGCCGCAAAAAACCATGCCATTCAAAGTGTAATCTGAAAATATAGTTCACATATATAATATTACAATAAATTAATATTTCCAATGCATAAAAACAAATGGCAGCTTAAACAAGCACACAGCTATGATGAAGCCTGTTCTGAAACATGCAGCCAAACCAAGCCACTCTGACTGACTGCCCCGAGTCACGATTTTTAGATAGATGGAAATCCAAAAATCTAAGCGTAAAAAGAGGAGATGCTTAGGAGTTTGTAACCCCTGTACCTGTAGCATTATGCATATTTACCACTGCCAAGGAGGTTATGTATTCACTCCTATTTGTTTGTTAACAGGATCATTTAAAAAGTTACAAACAGATTAGCATGGAATTTGGTAGGATATTAAGTGGCAGTCCAAAGATGCATTGATTCAGTTTTGGAAGTGATCCAGAACATATTCTTGATTCTAGATCCGGAACAACCAATAAAAGTGATTTATGGCGTGGCGGAGGTATGCGTTCTACTAAGTGTCTTTATGAACTTTGTCCAGCTTAAAAGCCTTTGTTGAATCCCCAACGCGAAGTGGAGGAGGGAGAACAATGAAAGAATAGTTCTCTCAGTGTTATCCAATTGTGGCGCACATGAAAACAGATCATAGGGGCCTTATATTACCTGCGGGTGTGGAATTAAAACCCCTGAGACTAAAGCACACAATGCAGGATTATAGAGAACATCGGAGAGCACAACTCCATAAGAAACTATTGGAACAGACTTGGTCCAAAGTCACTAGCTGTACAGACTTGGAAGTCGCGGTGGACTTCGTGCACTCAAAGATTGAGGGTTTAATGGAGGAATGTTTGCCGAGAAAGATTGTGAGAATGTCATCAAGGGATCCTCCGTGGATGAGCCCTCTTGTGAAAGCACTTTTAAAGAGAAAAGCGAGGTGCAGCAGGAGCGGAGGTAGTGTGGATGATTGGACGGAGAGGATAGGGCGAATTATTGCCGATAATAGAGGTGATCTAGCTTCAGGAAGGCTTGGATCGCGGGCATGGTGGTGAAAAGTCAACCTGCTGTCTCACAGAAGAGACAAGAACTTTCCAAACTTAGATCAGCACTTCACTGAAGGACTGAACAATGATTCTGGAGAACTTTGTTTTGGTAGTGGCCACACCAGACATGTGCCAGCTGTTTTGGAGACTGACTTGTCTCTCTCACAGCTTTCTTTGGTACAAATATTCCAAGCGACCAAGCGTTCCCAAGAGTCAAGCGCACGGCTATGGGACCCGATGGGATACCTTACTGGGTGTGGAAGGAACATGCTGCTATCTTCAGTCTGATGGTTGAAGCTCTGTGGAACATGTCTCTTGCTCAGGAGTTATGGCTAAGACGATGGAAGGAAGCCAACATTAATCCGCTCGCCAAAGTTAAAATCCCGGCGGAGAATGAGTGTGGTAGAGGGATTACCATTACACCAGTGTTCACTAGGGCTTTTGAAAAAACTGTGCATTCTACAGAGTTGGGTTAAAGTACTTTCAAATAATTCCAAGAATTGGATGCAAGTATTTTTTTAAAATACCAAAGTGCTTGCACTTGTATTGGAGTACTTCCTATTACTGCCAAAAGTACTTGTACTTGTATTCAAGTACTTTTCAAAGTTCTTGACCAATCTGTCTCCAAAGTCCTGACAGAGATTTTTCAAGTACTTTGAAAAGTACTTGAATTCAAGTACATGTACTTATTATTAGGTATTATTAGGCATTAGGCCTAGTAATATTTTTCGGCATAATGCCAATATTAGGCATTATTAGGTAATACTCAGAAACAGATACAAGCACGACGGTATGTAAAAAATAAAATGCTTGCATACAATTCTCAAAAGCACTTGAAAGTACTTGGACCCAACTCTGGTATTGTGCCTTTGATAAGAATTCTCTAGAGGACCATTTATCGGACTCTTAAAAATGAAAAACGTGTCCCTTGCTGCACAAGATAAAAAAGAAACAATAAGACTGTTTACAATGGACTTTTCAAAAGCATTTGATAATGTTAAGCACAGTATACTAGCAGATAAACTTAAGAACTGCCCTCTAGACCCATTTATGATTAATTGTTATTGAGGTTTTCTTGAAGACAGAAAGCAGAAGGTGGTATATGATGGAATTGCATGTGACTGGAAGACTGAACAAACGCACAGCTCAGGGCAGCGTTAGAGGCCCTTACTTATTTAACCTATTTTAAATGACCTTGAGTTACCAGGACAACAGGTTTCACTTATAAAGTATGCAGACAATTCAACCAATGTAAATATAGGGCACTGGTGGCCCCACAAGCTACCGCCATTAAGATAAACAAAATGTCAAAGTTTTTGTTGACGGACGCACGTACGGATGAAGCCTGATACCATAGCTCCTGTGCCAATCAGGCGGCGATGACCGTTGACTTTTAGGCAGGTGACCTTGAAAAAAAAGGCCAAGGTCACCTTTAGGCATGTTATTTGTAGGCCTTTATGAGACGCATGTCAAGAAAAAATTAGGTACCTGTAACTGAAATCGTTGATGAGATGAAGCAAAATGTGTTGACAGACGCACACGCACACACGGACGGACTGTTTCTAGGGACAGTTGTAACTGTTTCTAGGGACTTTCCAGATCCATCTGTAATGGTTTTACGACAATTTATGGACCGTACTGTTAAAAATGGCATGAACTGTAATATCACAAAGTGTAAAGAACTTATTTCACGGAAGAGAGGTGATACTAGTGTGTACCCGGCAATTTTTTTATACAGCTGCATGATAGCTTAGAAGTAGTGGGAGTTACTTTACAGACCAATTGTAAATTCAGACAGCACATTAAGGTAAAGCTTTACGAGGCAAAAAAATGCCTTTTTGTAATAAGGAGTCTGCGTTAGGAAGGGTACATCCAAGCTGAAGTTGACAGTCTTTTTAATTCTATTGTTCTTGGTAAGGTATTGTATGGTTTACCAGTGTACGCTGCCAGAAAATCAGACCCTACTGCCGTGCAATGTTTTTTGACAAGATGTTTTAAAAGGCGCTACACTTCAGTTCATTTCAACATTTATAATGTATTGGGAAAATGTGATCGCCGTCTTTTTAGTAAGATCAATGATTTAGACCATCTATCGTATAATTTGCTGCCAAAAATCAAGCCATCCTCTGCACAACTGAGAGACAGAACTAGTGTAAGACCGGAGACAAATACAGATCGCTTTAAAGATAGCTTTTTAAATCGATTAATTTAAACTACAATGTTGTTGTGTGGATGTTTTAGGCTTTTCTTGCGGTATTTATTATTTTTGTATTTATAATTGCGCACTTGACTTTGAAATGTAATCATTGCAACACTTGATATGTACTTTCATCATGTGAATAATGACATTATTATTATTATTATTATTATGATTCTAGTGTATTTTTGTAAGCCTGACTTTTCTTGGTCATTTCAATGGTAATGATTCAATGTCCATTTATTATAATTAAAACAGATCGTATTATTCAAAACATTTCTTACTGTTTGATGAATATACTCTTATTTGAATAACCTAAGCTCCCTCAGAGTTGACTCATAGTCCTCTTAGAGGCAGAGAGGAAACAGTTTATTTAAACGTCATGTTCAATTGGAATTAGCTTTTATGGGGATTTGAATCACTTCTTAAGCACATTATCATGTTAAAAAACATGTTTATGAGTAAATTCCATTAGGTTTGGAACACGTGTGAAATATCAAGCTTTTATTTGTGATTACAGAGAGGCTTCAAGGTCTGATGGACCCCTGTTCGGGGGTAGCAGAGGTTAAAGGTCAGAAGTTCATCTCTCACTATGGACACCTGCTGGTCAACCAAGACCCTGCTGATTGACCTGTGTAGGAATCAGTATATCATTATAATCTATTGTCACCTCCTACCATGCAAATGGGCATTCAGCTAATTTTATGCAATGTATAAGGAAGTAAGAATTTTTTAAAAAGTGAAGTCATTATGTCCAGGCATTTTTGCAGGCTCACACGCATGCATGTCAAAGAGCCCTTGCGTCACTGTTAAGGATGACTGGATTTCTGTAAGTTGATGGTAACTTGCTGAAAATGAAATTTTGAACCAGTCCAAGTTGGTAAAGCTGGTGTACGCTATGGTTCCCACACTTTTAGCTGGTAAACTTGGTCAGCTGGTCCACCGGTTGTTCACCTGCTAACTCAACCAGCTGAGCAAGCTTCCACCAGCTTTGATCAGTGGGGCACCAGCTCTGATGAGCCACACGTCAGGAAGACCAGTTAGGAGGGCGGAAAACAGGGTTTAAACTGTACCAGAACACAGTTTAAGACCCCAGCAGGTCTTAGCGGGAACTCTTAGCATGGAATGGTCAAGCAGTCAGTGAGGGGGGGGGGGCAAGGTTCGGGGGTCAGAGGTCAGAACACACCAAACAAACCCACCTGCGCTGAGAGTGATAGAAACTGTCAACAGCAGACTGACTGGAAGACAAGATGAGAACCAAAGCTTTTTACATCTACAGACACAGCTCTCCAGAGTCTCTTCTGAATATACAGCCAACATACAGCACATGTATGGCACCCAGTGCTTAAACACGGAGAAGACATCCACACGTTTTCCTTGGAAACTACTGTACTCACTCTCCATGCATGCATACATGCGCACGCACACACACACACACACATACACACACACACTCACGCACACGCATATCCACACATGTACATACAAATAAACACACACACATACACACATGCACAAACGGACACTCGTAGCTCATACACGAACACAGCCACACATGTACAGATAAGTCACAGATACAAACTCACACTCTCGCGCACACGTGTAAAGGAAAGTTATCGTGAGTGCAGTGGCTGAGCGGATGACACGCACTTGCCATGGTTGAGTATGACGGTGCAGTTGGGCCAGCAGTCATGGTTCACCAGACACAGGTTGGGGAAGATTCCCACACCCACAGCCTGCAGTCCTCTCTGGTCACTCAGAGTAAAGCCGTTACAGTTAATCTGAGAGAGGAGACAGGGTTGTCATTGCGAGGACACAGCTGATATCAGCACACATGGAGCGCTCAGAGAGGTGCGGAGGCACTCGGACACTGACATAATTTTGATGAGCCAGAGCACCAACACACAATTCACTGACAGTCAGCACTTTTATTTGAATCACTTACTGCTCTTTACATCCGTGCCATTGTTTAAATGCATCTGATGCGTAATATTGAAAGCAGACACTGGACATATCAGGTTCAGAAACAAGTATGAAAGCACAGAACGCAGATTTATCCCAACAGAACTAAAATACCATTTCTGGCATCCAACTAACATGTAAACTTTCAACTGCAATGGTAACAAATACATACAAAGATAGCTTGGCACCTAAGGTCTGACCCTGATACACTCTGTGGTCAACTGAAAAGAGGACGGCAGCAAGCATCACGATATCTCACTATGATGTCACTTCCGCTTGGGTCAACACTCACTTCCTTTACAGTGGTTCACAATCGCTGCATAGCAACACTTTCACTGGTACACTTAACACACGGCACAAAATACCCAATATTTGACGATCAAAACACAAACTTTCTCGAGAAATGCTTTCTTTTCTTTTATAATGAGCATAGTTTAGGTTTGAGACGGCTGAAAATAAATTGTAATTCCTTTCATAGACACAAGGGCCATGGCGATGAACACTGTGTGTGTTATTTGGTTTGTTCGCCGTGAACCAGTTGCAGTGGCTGCGGCAAGTTGACTTCGGAGTGACGTCTCGACTTTGGCAACGGATACTGTAAATGTGAAGGATTATTGTCAATGAGAAGAGGACGAAGGAGACAACGCAAAAGAGGAAGGAATTGAGGCAGAGAGAAAACGTTTTGGGCGTCAGCTTACGCACCACGCCGAATATGTGGGAGATATCAGCCACGGTGTACTGGTGGGAGCTGCGGGGCCAGTAGTCCAGAAAGTTGTGCACATCGATCTTCAGCTCCTTAAGGTCCTCCTCGGGCATGTCCGCCACGTGGTCTTCCAGGTCCTCCAACGTGGTCAGCTGACTCTCTGAGGCCACGCCTCCGTCCCTTTCCATGCACCACAGGATGCGGGCAGCGAGGCTGCAGCGCCGAAGGAGAAAAAAAAAAAACTTGCACTCACAATATTTTACTTTTTCATGGGAGCTGCAACCGGGGCCCAGTTTCACATGAGTCAGCAGGTTAACTGTTTGGTGTTTAATCTGAAAGCCTTTTAAATCTGGAAAACAGATTGAAATGAAATGAGGCGTTCCAGATTTTAGTCACTCCAGTTTTCCTGTTGCAGTAAACTCCTTAAGTATTTGAACAGTGACATTTTTCAAAAGCTAAAATCGACTCCATTTGGAAGTATACTTGATCACAGTGCAAATAAAGGGCTTCAGTTTGTGTCATGATTACTCCACCGAACATCGTTTGATTAAAACCAGTAGAAACAGATAGAGTAAATTTGCATTCAAATAAAGGCCTCAATCAAACCAGAAGGAGGCGAGGGTTGACATTGAGAGGCCGATAAGACCAGGACTGTCTTCACCAAATGCAGGAAGCACTTTCAGATACTCACAGACCTCTCAGCTTAAATGAGGAATTTCATGAGTCTAATGGTACAAACCATTTCTTAATATTACAGGAAGTTGACAGGCAGGATTGGGGTCCATTCCAGATTTGGAATCGGAAACAGAATTTATGAAATCAGGAGTTGAATTGGAATATATTATTTGAAATTGAAATGGAACTGGAATTGATGAAACGGAATTGACCCCCAAACCTGGTGACAGGGATATCCAAAATCCCTGGTCCTCAAATCACTGTCCTCAGGGTCTACGAGCCGCTGGTTTTCCACCCCTCACTTACCTGGGAGTCAAGTGTAAAGACAGTCTGGCCAATCAGGGGCACTACGTGTTCACTTACTTACTCGGGGTAAAAGAAAACCTGGGTTGGATTTGGATTCAAGGTCCAGATTTGAGGATCCTTGCCCAAAGTGGACCTTTGTCTAAACTTTTATTTTTTAAATCAAATATATACTTTAGCATCCCCTCTCTCCCTCTCTCCCCTCCCCCCATCCTTATGGCTCATGCTGGGGTGCGCTTCCTGAAAGTGTAGTCGCTAACTTGGTTTGCCGCTTACATAGTTTGTACATTCACAGTCAATGGGTCCAACTATGTAAGTTAGCATCTGTGATTTTGGGAAACGCACCCCTGATTGGGCCGCCTGTTGCCGCCATCCTTCCCCACTTACCGGACGTTCTCATTGGGCGCCTTGCCGTACGCCCGGATGGCAGCACACTCCTTCTTATGTTCTTCCCAGCATGCTCTCTGGCAGGTGCGGTCGCAGTACTGGGCGAATCGGCACTGGCCACAGCGATGAAGCTTATTCTGCCGACGGAAACAGCTGTGGCACACGAACAGGGACAGACTGCGGAGAGCAGAGATGAAAATCATTAATGTCATATTTCATACGGCGTACTGAGTGCTATGCAGCACATTTACTTTCAGAAGATATATAGCATGTAGGAATGTAAATAAATTAAATTAAAATAGCTACTTTCGAAAGTAAGTTAAACAAAGATCTTAAAAGTGGCATAAAAATTCAAAATATATAGTTATAATCCTGTTGAAATCAAATATGACACACATGGAAATCATAGTACGAAACTCAAACATACTTTAAATGAAATAAGGCATGATGCACAATAATTAGGACAAGGTTTTTTCATGCAGTTATCGACCACCTTACAAACAGGGAATTTCTTTCTCTCTTTCAATATTTTATGGTTGTTTTATACTGTGTTTGTGTCCGCAACAGCATTGTTCGTGCTGCTGCCTGTCCCTTGCAAAAGAGATTTTTAATCTCAATGGGATTTCTTTCCTGGTTAAATAAAGGTTAAATAATAAAAGAAAATAAATAAAAAGGAAAGGACCACGTGAGTGAGTGAGTGAGTGACAGAGTGAGTTAGAGACTGGGTTGGTGAGTGACTGAGTGAGAGATGAGTCAGTGGTTGTGAGTGGCACAGTGAGTAGGCAACAGTGATTTGGTGAGTTATTGAATGCGTAGGTGACTGAGTGATACAGTTTCAGTGCTTGTGCGAGAGGGAATGAATCCATCCTTCGAGTTGAACCAATGTGCATCAAATTGAGAAGGAGGGATAAGAAAGCTCTAGGAAGAGTCCAAAAAGTAAAAGAAGAAAAGGTAATTTTGCTCTCTCCATGACACCATTACCACACATTGTCTCCGTCCGTAATGGAAAGTGTAGTCCTGTCATCACAACATTTGGTACCATCCAGCCTCCCCAAAAGAGTAGGGCTATTTATTTAACTCCTGAATCTGTTTTTACCAGAACCCCACACCTGCCAACAGCTGCCTATTTCTCTGCTCTAACAATTGCCCTATTAAAGGCACCATTGTGTTAGAACCTGTCGCTCCTGTAAATACACTGTCACAATCAAATTTATACACATGCACACAGACACCATGCCCAATTAAAGTATTTCAAGAAAAACAGCCAATTACTATGTTGTTAGTATAATATATGAAAGTGTAGTGTCTTTTTTCAGAGATTAATTCTGTCCCCCGCAGTTTTAAAAGCTAAATATCAGAAAACTAGTCTGGAAATGTGTGACTTCGACAATGAACCCCGCAGCACAGAAATGCCCCTCCCCCTCACTTTCAAAACTACTCCTTCCCCCTTGATCGAACCCACAAACACCATCTCATTCCACTGAAACCAAAAAGACTGAAATCAGCTGCTCAAACTAAGCTCTTTACAAAACAAACACTAAAACAATTGAACTGGCACAGCTGCAGCTGGTGGAAAATATCTGTCTGCATCATGCTTTTTTGAATAAAATGTGTGGAGATTTCCCAGCATGCAACTGAAGCAAAACCAGCCAGAAAGGCGACACACTAAATGAATGCTGGCGCTGGCTGCAGAAGAGAGGGAGGGTGCAGGGCGTAACACGTCACACGGCCGGTCTGTGTGACCCACCCCCATCCCAACTCAGCCCTGTACACTGTCAAAATGAGCAGTCAGGTGGCTCTGTGACAGTAGATCAGGTCTCAGCTTCTGTGGTGCATCTGAGAGAAACTGTCTTCCAAAACTCCACCCCTCCCTCCCTCGCCCCCTTACCACCTTACACCCTTTTGCTCACCCCCCTCCATTTGCCAATCTCCACCTTCTACACCCCTTCTGTTCTCTTCAACGTTATCCAAGCTAAACACCCCCCCCCCCGTCCAAAAACTCCAGCCAGCTGAAACTGCTGATATGTTTGTGCAGCAAGCTCACGTAATCAGTTATTTTAAGACGACATTCCAGGCTACTGTACACGACTCTGACCCTCCCGCTGCCCGACACCCCCAACCCATCCATCTCCCAAACCCTTATCTTACCTTTGCATCTTATCCTCCTGAGACCTGGGAAATATTTTTATCCTGTAGGAGACATGAATCTCACGTCTCTTGCGAAATGCTACTGCTTGTTTGGCCTGCCATGGCTACAGAAAGGTACACATGAGTTGGCAGCGACTCACATATCCGTCAACTACTAACAACTTAAAAGCTGGTCTGTAGATCATTATGTCAAGTTTATAACTACACTAGATAATGGCCATACATTCTGGGATCAAAACAGCTTTTGTATTGATAAATACCTAACTAATGATCAAATTTATCATGCTGACAAATTTAATCAAATTTATCATGCTGACAAATTTACTAACTACTAATTCATAAAAGTGATTTACATCCTTAGTTTTGTGCCGGACATTGCTAATAAATATGAACAAAGACCTTAGTTCAGGTGAGTTCACATGATGCATGTAAAACGAAGTTTGTTGATGCAGCAAGTGTTACTTTGTACTTAAATTATCATACATTTAACTTTTTAGTCAGTTTAGTCAGAGTAACACTGAACATTTCACCCCTTTTTGAGGGTGAGCCCCTCAGAACAATAGTTGTCTAATAGTGGTCTTTTTTTAATCATTTTGAGAGGACAGCTTCCACAGTTTCGACGTTGTCAAGTTCAGCATGCCAGTAAGTATTTAACCCTGTCTTGTAGTAACATCATTTGAATCTTCGCTTTCAGGGTTAGAAAGTATTTTGTTGTCAACATTGACGATTTTTGTTATTTTTGCATGTTTCGGTTAAAAACTAAGAATTTGGAGTTAGACCACTCTTGCACTACTATCTATATCTCAGAGGTGGAACTAGCAATCTTCTGGCCCATTATTGCATGAATAGATTTTACCTTTGGCATGAAAAATATGGGTCTAACTCGGAAAATTATAAAATCGGACTTAGACCACTATTGTTCGGAGGGGCTCAATTATCCTCAGTTCTCCTCAGTTAATGATTTTTATTTGTTTCTTTTTAGTAAATTAAGATTCCCTTTCTTATTTAAAGCCTTTTTTCCCCCTTCATGGGCAGGTAGTCATAATCTGTTCCCCCTCATTGTTTAGTGCTCTCCCGTTCAGTGCCCCATGAAATTTTGAATTTGTTTTTGTCGTCCTCACATTCTTCGTTTATTAAAAACCATGTCCCTGCTTTTGGGTCTTCGTTCCCAATCCCTGCTCTGGTGCCCTATTAACATCCCTGGGTGCCACAGAGCGTGACAAGTGCGCACCCACTGACATTGTTCTGGATAAGCCAGCAGACTTTGACTGAAAAATACCTTTCATACTTATGTTCAACTTTTGTGCCAACAGCTCTATTTGAGGTCCGACAGCAATTTAAAACGTGCAGAGACAAGATTGGTCGTGTGATTCTCAGAATAAAGCAAAGCGAAAGTAATCTGACACTTCTCAGCCCTTCATACCGCTCTGAAACTCGAGGACAAAACTTAGACACTCACCGTAATAACCTCAATGAAGCGTAATAGGGGAAGCTTTTCGACTAATGTGCATCACTGAAGTACTTATTAAGTGCCTCATATTTCCGAAGCAACTCAAATTATGTAGTGCAATTTCAGTTCAGGAAACAGAGCGATACATCTGTGAAACAGAATTCAATGACACTGCATTTGACCATCATTTAAATTCCTTGTTACAGCTGTATAACTTAACCTACACTGTAAAATAAATGATAGCTCTGTCAAGGCAAGTGGCCTTATTTCTTCTCTTTAATGCCTCTGGTCATGACAAGTTTTTGAAATTGAACCCCTGTCTTCAAAAGTTAAACTTGAAGTTATCCATTGTTTTCACTAAATGTGAGTTGAAACAAAGTTTATCTTTATGCCAGTTAATTCACATTTAGTTGACCAATGTCAAATAATACGTTTATGTCGTTCTAATCAAGATTTTGTCCTGAGTTCCTATTTGCTTTATTTGTCATCGATCTGTTCTTGTTAAGCGCAGATAAGAATTGAGTTTTGTAAGCAAACGTACAAAGAGACTATATAATCAAATATACAGTTAGGTCCAGAGGTACTGAGACAGTGACAGAGTTTTCATTATTTTGCCTCCGTACGCCACCTCACTGGACCTGAAACAAATTGGTCAAGATGTGATTGAAGTGTAATCTTTCAGCTTTGATTCAATGTGCCACACAAAAATCATTAACTATTGCATTAACTATTTAGGAATTTCAGGCATCTTTATACGTAGGTCTCCATTTTCAGAGGGTCAAATATAATTGGACAATTAACTGACGATCAGTTTCATGGTCATGTGTGGCCTGTTCCCTCATTATTACATAACAAACCAGAGGCACTCTGAGAGTGCAAATCTCCACCAAGGTAGCACAGTTGAAATCTTGCTGAGTGAACATGGCTCATGAGAAATTTAAGGATAGGTTCTGTCCCTGATGGGAGACCAATCAAACCACAAAATTTGAGTGAAATCACTGGGAGCGAAGTTCAATTATTGTGTGTGATAGGGTTTTAAGATGGCTGCTGTTGCAGCCATATTGTCCAATGAATTGTGGTCAAAATCAATACGGTCCGTCCCTGATGTAATAGCAACCCACTGACAAAATTTCAGAGATATCCATTATTCCATTACTTTTTGAGTAATCCTGTTCACAAACAGACAGACAGACAAACCAACATCAGCAAAAACATAACCTCCTTGGCGGAGGTAATTAAGCAGATAAAAAGTCTGGAGTTCATTCCTGGTGTCAAATTTGCATTAGGTAGCTGTTTCTGGGAACTCTCAAAATATGGTCCAGAGAAGTGTCAGTACCGAGGACAGAGACCATCATTTGGCTGAAAAAACCAAACCCAATGAATGAACGAACTGTTGTAGCACCAGTGCGATGAGAGACAGAGGCATTAATGTGTGTGTGAGAGAGCGAGACATGAAACAACGCCACCTTGCTAATGTACTTTGTAGTTGTAGTCTGTCATATGATTAAGAGACATGATCCCAACTGCCTATCCAACACCATTTCCCACAATTCTTCCGCTGGACACAGTCGTACGAATACACCAGTGACGTGCGGTCGGAGGGTTGTTAGGTGAGGCAGAATCCTCACCTTAAAGGGAACGATTACTCCCCTTTGCTTGATTAGCAATCAGACGATTAACTAATTTAGTAAGACTATTCGGCAGAATGATGGGCCAGTTCAAGTTTTCGCGTGTTATTACTTATGCAGTAGATCGAACCTGAAATGCTCAGGAAACTGCAGATTTGCGCGTACTTGCTTGCAGGAAGCCGAAGCAAGCAATGCCATTCAGGTCTTATACGGAGTTCAGTGCTTGATCAATATGCAATACATTCCCCTTTAAATACGCATTTTTTTAACCCCAATAAAAAAATGGGGTTTTTATTTTCAGTCTTCTTTCATAATCCGGTGAAAAAAGGTTAAAACAATACACAAAATTATCGAGAGAGCTAAGATTTTTTCTGTTGATAAAACATATTTCCATCCTTGCGGTCTTGAATCGAAGTGTATACGTCAATGAATCTTTTTGTCGCCATCACGTATCAGTATACAGGCTTCCTACAGGCTTTGATTTACAAACCCAAAACCAGTGAAGTTGGCACGTTGTGTAAATCGTAAATAAAAACAGGATACAATGATTTGCAAATCCTTTTCAACCTATATTCAATTGAATACACTGCAAAGACAAGTTACTGAATGTTCGAAAAGGTAAACTTTGTCATTTTTTGCAAATATTACCTCATTTGGAATTTGATGCCTGCAACATGTTTCAAAAAAGCTGGCACAAGTGGCAAAAAAGACTGAGAGAGTTGTGGAATGCTCATCAAACACTTATTTGAAACATCCCATAGGTGAACGGGCTAATTGAACAGGTGGGTGCCATGATTGGATATAAAAGCAGCTTCCCTGAAATGCTCAGCCATTCACAAACATGGATGGGGCGTGGGTCACCACTTAGTGAACAAATGCGTGAGCTGATGTCGAACAGTGTAAAAACAACATTCCTCAACGAGCTATTGCAAGAAATTTAGGGATTTCATCATCTACGGTCCGTAATATCATCAAAAGGTTCAGAGAATCTGGAGAAATCACTGCACGTAAGCGACAAGGCCGAAAACCAACATTGAATGCCCGTGACCTTCGATCCATCAGGTGGTACTGCATCAAAAACCGACATCAGTGTGTAAAGGACATCACCACATGGGCTCAGGAACACTTCAGAAAACCACTGTCAGTAATTACAGTTCGTCGCTACATCTGCAAGTGCAAGTTAAAACTCTACAATGCAAAGCGAAAGCCATTTATCAACAGCACCCAGAATCGCCGCCGGCTTCACTGGGCCCAAGCTCATCTAAGATGGACTGATGCAAAGTGGAAAAGTGTTCTGTGGTCTGACGAGTCCACATTTCAAATTGTTTTTGGAAACTGTGGACGTTGTATCCTCCGAACCAAAGAGGAAAAGAACCATCCGGACTCTTATAGGCGCAAAGTTCAAAAGCCAGCATCTGTGATGGTATGGGGGTGTATTAGTGCCCAAGGCATGGGCAACTTACACATATGTGAAGGCACCATTTACGCTGAAAGGTACATACAGGTTTTGGAGCAACATATGTTGCCATCCAAGCAACGCCTTTTTTTATGGACGCCCCTGCTTATTTCAGCAAGACAATGCCAAGCCACATTCTGCTCCGTAGTGAAGAGTGCGGGTACTAGACTGGCCTGCCTGTAGTCCAGACCTGTCTCCCATTGAAAATGTGTGGCACATTAATGAAGCGTGAAATACCACAACGAAGACCCCGGACTATTGAACAACTTAAGCTGTACATCAAGCAAGAATGGGAAAGAGTTCCACCTGAAAAGCCTCAAAAATTGGTCTCCTCAGTTCCCAAACGTTTACTGAGTATCGTTAAAAGGAAAGGCCATGTAAGACAGTGGTAAAAAGGCCCCTGTGCCAACTTTTTTGCAATGTGTTGCTGCCTTTAAATTCTAAGTTAATGATTATTTGCAAAAAAAAAAAAGTTTCTCAGTTTGAACATTAAACATCTTGTCTTTGCAGTGTATTCAATTTAATTATAAGTTGAAAAGGATTTGCAAATCATTGTATTCTGTTTTTATCTACGATTTACATAACGTGCCAACTTCACTGGTTTTGGGTTTTGTAATAGTTTTGATCTTCAATCAGGTATAGTATGTGGGAACAGGTTGACAAAATCCAGTGATAAAAGGTTAGGCCACTGCCTCACATCACTGCACATCTCAGGAATACACTAATAAATAACAGTATGTATAAACAGTATTACAGTTTGTTTATACAAACAGTATGAGCAGAAAGCATAAATACTTAAATATGTAGTATAGATATTAAATAGTGGGGAGGTCTGTTTAATGTTAATACAAATTACTTAAAATTTTATTAATTTGAAGAATTCTGAGACCTTGAAAATACTTCAATTTGCAAAGAAATGTTTAATATTTTATATGACTTTTAAATGATATTCTGCACTACTTGTGGTTGGGTTTAGAGATGTAACAGACACTTTTACTGTGCTACAAGTTTTTGTCTTGTGCTACAAGACTATGGACCTCTGCAGCACCAGTGCTATGAGCAGAAGAAGTTAACGTACAGCCCTGAACAGTCTTTTTTAATAAACTACCTGTAATGTGTGTGGTCTCCTGCTTATTTGTGCTTGTGCTTTACTTTCGTTTTATATTTCAGCTTTCTTTTCGGCCATCTGACGATCCACTCCCACTCTGCATTCTCCAGTGATCGCGTGACTGCCTTCAGCATGCCTGGGTCTCGTCGTCGAATCACGTTTCCTCTTTCGGTTTCGGCTCTGGTATTTCATTCATTGCTTCCAGCTGTGTTTAATTCTGGGTCTCGCGAAAGTCTGAGTGAATGCGCTCTCTGATAGGACATGACTAACCCACTAACCAGCACTTATTTGAGGGTGAATGTAAATATTTTGTCACGTAGTATTAACCCTAATTAACTCATTAGCGAGTGCGTGCGTGTGTTTCCTAGCTTTCGTGAATTCTGCCTAAGCGGTCTCTGAATAACTGCTTTAAAAACTATGCTTCCCTTCGCTTCTCTTGTGGTGCTTTTTACTCGTCACGTTTAGATTACCTTAATCTAAACTGTCTCGCTTGATTGATGGTCTCAGCGTCTTGTCTCGAGTCATTCTTGTTAACCCAGTTCTCGTGTAACTGTTTATTAATCCCATGTGTTTCTGTTTCAGTCGAGATTGCATTTTGAGTCCCCGCCTCCTCTCGTGGCTATGTGTGGCAGTATTGGGAGCGGTCGTCAGACGGATCCTCGTATTGACTCTGGTCTACTCGGTGAAATCTCAGTTCTTTGTGCCTTCCGAGTTTCTCCTTGTTTGTTTCCCGAGTCTTATATTTTGCTGCGCCCTTGTCTTGTCTGCCCCGTGTTTAAGTCTCCCAGTGCGTCCGTCAGTTTAGTTAGGTTCAGTTTTTGCTTTCTTAGTTTATCCACTCTTGGAGTGAGTATTTCTGTACTCCCCTGCCTCAGGCATGTCTGCCAAGTTTCTCTTAGTGTTCGGTGATTAATAAACACTTCTGGATTCTGCTATTGGTGTTCTCCTGACCTCTTTTTACACTACCTGTGCATTCTCAAAGTTCTCAGCGCCTTGTTTTAATCAGGGCCTGCAGAATTCTACCAATGAAGTGTGGAGCTACTTTGAGTCTTGTTAATGATGTAAACATAGCAATTTCTTTGCATGGCAACCCTATGCCCCATTCATTACCATTGTAAGCCTGTTGGGAGCTTTGGCTAAAAAGCCCTGTATTTCGAAATGTTGGGTGTGTACGGAGGTGGGATATTTGACAAAAGTTAGTACTCGTTATCATGTTATTATAAACCCCTAGTCAATTTCACACCGGAGTTCCCCTTTAATGCAAGATTTTTGTGAAACTCATTGAATTAAAGCTGAAAATCTTCATTTCAATCACATCTTGATTGCTTCGTCTCAAATCCGCTGTGGTGGTCTACCGAGACAAAATGAAAATTGTGTCACTGTGGAAATACTTTTGAGCAAGCATGCTCGAGACTAATTATTTCAAAATTATGCAATGTTTTTTTTTTTTATTATTTACAGTGGATAGTGTGACTATACAAAGTTGCAAAAAAAATCAAGACTTTTCACATTTTCAGACCATAAGGTTTAGCAAGCTATTTCTGAAGTTCTGGAGCTATATTGTTTGGCATGGGGTTGATGTACATTGCTGTGAAAAAGTATTTGCCCCTTCCTGATTTCTTGCATATCTCCTTCCTTGCATTTTTTGCATATCTGTCACACTTAAATGTATCAGATCATCTGACAAATTTTAATATTAGACATAGATAACCCGAGTAAATAAAAAACGCAGTTTTTGAATTATGATTTCATTTATTGAAGGAAAAAGCTATCCAAACCTACCTAGCCCTATGTGAAGAAGTAATTACCCCCTAAACCAACTGGTTGTGCCACCCTCGGCGTCAACAACTGCAATCAAGCATTTGCGATAACTGGCAATGAGTCTTTCACATCTCAGTGGAGGAATTTTGGACCACTCTTCTTTGCGGAATTGTTTTAATTCAGCCACAAAGGAGGGTTTTCGAGCATAAGCGGCCTGTTTAAGGTCTCGCCACAACATCTCAATTGGATTTGAGTCTGGACTTTGACTTGGCCACTCCAAGGCCTTCCTTTTTTTTTTCATTCATCCATTCAGAAATAATGCTTAGAGTCAGACTTGCTGGTGTGTTTTGGATCATTGGCCTGCTGCATAACCCAAGTGTGCTTGAGCTTGAGGTCACAAACTGATGGTTGGGCATTCTCCTACAGGATTTTCTGGTAGAGAGCAGAATTCATGGTTCCATCAATTACGGCAAGTTGTCCAGGTCCTGAAGCAGAAAAGCAGCCCCAGACCATTACACTACCACCACCATGTCTGACTGTTGGTATGATGTTCTTTTTATGAAATGCTGTGTTAGTTTTCAATCAGAAGTAATGGGATGCAAACCCTTCCAAAAAGTTAAACTTTTGTCTTGTCAGTCCACAGAATATTTTCCCAATAGTGTTGGGGATCATCAAGATGTTTTTTGGCAAATGTGAGACAAGCCTTTGTGTTCTTTTTGGTCAGCAATGGTTTTCGTCTTGGAACCCTCCCATGGATGCCATTTTTGCCCAGTCTCTTTCTTATTGTTGAATTCTGAACACTGACTTTAAATGAGGCAAGTGAGGCCTGCAGTTCTTTAGATGTTGTTCTGGGTCCTTTTGTGACCTCCTGGATGAGTCTTCAATGCACTATTGAAGTAATTTTGGAAGGCCAGCCACTCCTGGGAAGGTTCACCACTGTTCCAAGTTGTCTCCATTTGTGGATGATGGCTCTCACTGTGGTTTGCTAGAGTCTCAAAGCCTTAGAAATGGCTTTGTAACCCTCCAGACTGGTAGATTTCAGTGACTTTGTTTCTCATCTGTTCAGGAATTTCTTGACATTGCGGCATGATGCGTTGCTTTTTGAGATCTTTTAGCCTACTTCACTTTGGTTCTATTTAAGTGATTTCTTGATTCAACGGGTCTGGTAGTAATCAGGCCTGGGCGTGGCTAGTGAAATTGAACTTTAAAAATGTGGTTAATCGTAGTTCATTCATGATTTAACAAGGGGGGCAATTACTTTTTCACACAGTGACAGGTAGGTTTGGATAGCTTTTTTCCTTAATTAATGTAATCATCATTTAAAACCTACATTTTGTATTTACTCGGGTTATGTTTGTCTCATGTAAAAATTTTTTAATGATCTGAAACATTTAAGTGTGAAAATATGCAAAAGAAATGAGAACTCGAGAAGGGGGCAAATACTTTCTCACAGCACTGTTTTTGAGGCCTGGAGATCATAGATGAAAATAACCTCTCTTCAGGAAGATCAAAGAGTTGGAGAAATCAGTGCTGTCCATTACCCAGGCAGTATGGACGAGTCCCTGCATGCGCAGACGTTTGTATGTGTGTGTGTGTGCGCGCGCAATTGTATATTCATATATGGCTGTATGATTAAGGTTTGTGGGTGGCATTTTGTATATTTCAGTATGCGGATTTGTGTGTAAGGTGCGGGTTAGTGTGCAATTAATGTATCAAGTAGGGGTGAGCATGTGCATGTGTATGTGTGTGTGTGTGTGTGTGTGTGTGTGTGTGTGTGTGCGCGTGCGTGCACGTGTGTGTGTATGTGTGTATGCGTGTGTGTGTGTGTGTGTGTGTGTGTGTGCGCGTGCGTGCACGTGTGTGTGTGTGTGTGTCTGTGTGTGTGTGTGCACGCGCGTGTGTGTCTGTGAGTGAGCGTGTATCAGCTGAGTGGCAAGAGTGCACTTGTGCAAGAGAGTGCATGCAGGTTTATGTGTAAGTGTGTGCATGCTGGTCTACAGGTAAATGTGAATATGTGTGTGCATGGCAGACTATGCTTGTGTGTGTGTGCGCGAGTGTGTGCATGTGTGTGTGTATGCATTCTAGAGTATTTCTGCATGTGTTTGTGCCCACGTGTGTCTTTGCATGTGATGCTAGAGCATGTGTGTGTGTGTGTGTGTGTGTGAATGCTCAAGTGTATGTGTGCGTGAGAATATGTGTGTGTGTGTGTGTGTGTGTGTGTGTGTGTGTGTGCAGAATTTGTCTGTGTGCATGCGTATTTGTGCGTGCATGTCTGCATTCCTGTGTCCATATGCCTGCACTGACAAAAAAGTAAACAGGACATGTGTAATAAATGTGTCCGGAATGTTGAACAGAGTAACAGGAAGCTGAGTTGAGCAAGCAAACATCAGCAAAGCCAATCAGCTCGTCCTCATCCTGACAGTGTCCTGCTGCCAAAGCTCTCCCCGGAGCCCTCTCAAACACAGTCCTAATCAGGCATGAGACCAATCTCTGCAAGCGATACCACCGCAGGGCAAATCACTACAGCATTCCCAAGAAGAACAGAGAGACAGTGAGAGCGAGAGAGAGAGAGAGAGAGAGAGAGAGGACGGTCCCCATTTCATCCTGAGCTCCCTTGCCCTCACAGCCTGAACCCCAGAGAGTCAGGCAGCATATGGTGTCAACAAGTCTCGCTCTCTCCTTACAGCCACATAGTACCGAGGACATGCTCTTCAGTGGCCTCCACCCTGAGCTAGCTGCACACTGAATTAACCCTTAGAGTGCTATAGGCAACTATAGTCGCCTAATGATGTAGGATATCAAAACCAGATGCTGTTGAAAAGCTATGATGTGACAATTTTTAGATGGCTCAGGATGAGTCGCATTTTTAATTCCTTGAAAATTTCTTCAGTGCTCTCGGAGTTAATCTTACTCCTTGTGTGCGCAGTGGCTAACCTTAATGCGGACATTGGCAAACCAAAATACACCCTGTTTTTATATAAAAATGTATATTTCGCAGGCTGAGTCTGATTGTTCTGAAATTTTTTGAGGATTTCACCCTCAAATATTTTTAGGATGCTTTCATCTGTTTTCTGCTCAAAAGTCTTTTAAAATATGCTTTGCATTAATCGTGGCTTTCAGAAATTATATTTTCCACGCAAAGAGGCAAGGCTTTCCGTTCTATTATCTCGATACAAGTTCGCAACTTCAGTACTCATTTTTAGCTTCAGGATGTTCTTATACTTTTAATTTTTGGGCATTTTGTTAGACTCAACATAGCTAAATCAGCTAGAACAGAGTGACCGATTCAAACTCTGCTAGCGACTGTAGTTTCGGTGTGCTAGCCGTTGAACACCGCTAAACTCAATACAATGTTTATGAGTGTTATCTCAGCCAGCCAGTCTCTGAACTCAATGGTGTTAATGAGTGTAGACTCAGCAAGCTAGCTACTGAACTCAATGCTGTGCAGATCAGTAATATACTAATGACTCTCCGTCATGACCAAGTCACTGAAAGGCCATACCTTTACCAAACTTACCGGTGTGAAGTGACTTCTGAACTCAACAGAGTTTAACCAAAATAAGGGGCTGAATACCAGCCAAGGCTAATTAAGAGAGTGGCCAAACAGCACAGCCTCATCCCGACTCGTCATGTAGTGAAACTACCTGACCAAGCGTTGATAAACAGCAAGAAAAAACAGGTTTTGGGCGTCCTTATTTAAGGCTTAGCGTTAGGGTTCGGGCGAAGGGTCAGGGGTTTATGGGAAGAGTTTGTTTTAAACCAGCGTTAAATAAGGACACCAAAAGCCTCCTTTTGCGTCGCATATTAATGCTTGGTCTGGTAGAGTCGCTATATGACGCATTGGGCAGAGTCTGGGCTCGGCTGAACATCACACAGTAATGCACTGACTCATATCCTGCCGCATAAATAAAGTAAATCAATAAATAAATAATAAAGCAAACTCTTGCAAAGGTTTGCGAGACATACAGTCCTTAACAGACAGCAGTACACCTGAGGTAAGCGTTAAACTGAAACTGCAGAGCCCTGACACTCGCCAGTCCCCAGCGCCTTCTCTCCCTCTGAAAGGAAGGCAAAAGTTTACATGGCTTAATCCTGAGAAGCAACACACTTGCACTTTTGGAGATAACTTTGCATGGAGAAGAATCCCAAATATGCAGTCATGCTCCACTCACCCTATACATACCCAAACCGTCCTGGATCAGCAGATGCACATCATCACCTTGATGTATGCATACAACTGCGCATTTTGCAATCGGGTTCGAATTAATCTCATGATTCTAGTCCCTGTTGGTAGTTACCGACACAGTGGGATAGTCGTTACTGTGTCAAACGCACAATACGAGCGTAAGCAGTCAGTGCACCTCCACGGTAACACTGAATAACAGTAACTGTACATGCAAACTGTCCGCACTAAGTGTAAAGTAACTGTACACACAGTACAGTCCATAAGTTTGTGAACAGTGGCACTACCCCAGGGTACTCCAGCACAATGGATTTTGAATCGATGCAGGCAAGGCTGAGTTTGAGATCGTTAGCTTTGTTTTACAGGAATTCAAATCAGTGTCATTTGAAGCACGTTAAAGTTGAAGCCCATTTTTGTATAGTGTGTCTGTCGGAATTCGTTCAAAACGGCACCCTACCTCCCTCTCTCTCTCCCGCATTCAAGCTCTCTCATTCATTTTTGAGGGTAACGTTACCTGTCGAAGACCACAGCAGCGAAACTGGGCTCGGCGAAGACCACCTCCCCCGCCAACAGCTCCTTGGCGGCTTTGAGCCCTCGGCCTTTCCCCTCGGACGAGAAGACCTCCACACTCTCCATGTTCTGTAGGGTCATCTCAGCAAGGGCGTACAGAGAGAGTCAGGAGGACAGAAAGAGAGAGAGAGAGAGAGAGAGGGAGGGAGAGACAAAGAGCCAGGAAAGAGGAGGGGGATGAGATAGATAGAGAGAGAGGGAGAACAGAGGTCCTGGCTGACAACGCGTCGCCGAGCTCTGAATCTTTTCCCAAATTCCGTTTGTCAAACACCTGCCCATTCAGCACCTCTATCACACCCCCCAAACCAACCCAAAATAGACTGTCCTCTCTTCACGGGATGTACCATCTCAGCCTTTTGGGGGGGGTGATGGGAAGGGGTTAGGAGGGGGCAGGATGAGGTCAAGGATGTCAGCACTGAGGTCATGGAAGTCTGGCCTGAAGATCACACTGATGACCCCCAACGGTGTTGCAGGGGTGGGGGAGGCACCCCCATTTCTGGGAGACATTGGGTCGTCCCAGGGAGCTATTTTTACGCCTGACAGCTGCGCCTGCTTGTCATTGAAGTACGGCAGCAGAGGGGTGGGGGTTGAGGGGGGTCTATTCCTCCATTCAGATCTTAGCCAGCAACCCCCCCCCCTCAAAATCCTTCGTCTTCCTTAGATAACCCTCCGAGGTGCCTCACGTCACCTTGTCATCATGGTTTATAAAGTGAGGTCTGTAAGTTCCTCAACAATTATGCAGTTTTAAACGGTTGCGAGCTTCAGAGGGCAAAGATCCCACACAGTTAGTTTAATATGGGTGTTCTGCACGTGTCCCTGAGTGAAAGTACAGAGAGGTACGCAGTGTTCTTTCAAAAATTGAGTAAAAATGTCAGACAAATAGAATTTAAAATCAAGAAAAAATATTGCTCACCTGGTATCAGACTTGGCTGAGGTGCTGCAGCCACAAATAGTAAAATTCAATGAAGAAGAGTCTACACGTGTCTTTGGATTTTTTAGCAGATGTTTGTTTAGATTTTTGAGTTGAGTGTGTGTACACTTCTTTTTCATTGAACAAGTTTAGAATTAATAATATCCATTTTCTACACATGACAATATGGTTTTGGTAAAATGTTTGCAAGCTTTTGACTATAAAGTGCGTGCACATCCATATGGAGGGAACACAGGAGTTATTAGTCCTTTAAAGAGCTGTCCAAATCATTACGGAGTGTACAGCTGGGTCTGAGGATCCCCTGTCCTGTTGTCTGCTCCCCTCCCTGTTCCCTTTCTCCCTCTTTATTTCTCTCACACCATTTCTTTCATCCCTTCTTTTCTCCTGTTGGCACAGTGTGGTTTCCCCTTTGATATCAGTCGTTCTACCTTTCTTCTTTTCTTCCAGTGAGCATCATCTCATCCGATCCCTTCATTTTTACTTCCTTCATGTCTCCCTCTCTCTCTGCCTGTCTACTCAAATAATTTGGTGATTTGTTCCCTGTACATCGCATCTATGCAGGTGCTAAAAACAATGCCAACAGTGTTACTGTAATGCCTCCAGTGCACGGAGTGTTGTGCAGGTAATGAAGCGGAGGCGAGACGACTCGGGTGCGAAAGAAAAGTAAAAACTGCTTTATTGCTTCAGACTCAAACATGCAAAGTACAACCAGGAGGAAACACTGATCTCCAAATTGTTCAGCTTGACTAACAATAAGTCGGCTAAAAGTCTAAATATTAAGGTAGAATTCGATGTCAGCGCAAAGGCAGTTTGCAAAGACTTTGTAAAGTTATGATGCCGCAGCACTGAATATATAAGCTTGATTGGATAATAGAAACATTAAGCTCAGGCGAATGTAGTTCTGGTGGCCGGAACTGGAGCAGGTTGGGTCTCAGTGCTCCAGTGATGTGGATCGCTGTGGCCGAGGCATGACAGTTAGGGATTCATTTTAGGGCATTAAGATTACATTTAGACATGAAATTTGATTCCAAACATTTTTGGCAAAATAAAATTAAAATGTTGCTTGTGGTGATCAGACACAGTTTGACCAATTTCAAAATATGCCAATTGCATAAGATTTCAATTGTTAAACAAACTGTGACTTAGAAAAAAACTCATATATTTCACTCCAGAGAGGAAAATTTTGAATTATCATTTCATTAGAAGAGTAAAACAGTGTTTTTTAAATACTTTTATGCAGTAATAAATATTGCAGCATACAAGTGAAGACCACAAAGGAAATACAATCAGTCCAAATTTAGTATTTTTGTATGTTTTCTATATTATATATTTCATAAAAATATAATATATCATAAGGTCTACAATATTTCTGAATTTCAAATTCATAATTTCTCCACAATATGAAAATGTGACTGATCATTATTCCATTGTGGTCTTCAAGTGCATACTGAGCAATTTTCACCAAAAGATATGCTCAAGTCCCAGCTTGCAATCTCTCTGAGTTTGGACCAAGCTATTTACGGGAAATCAAAGAGGCTTTGTTCTTCTACAACAAGCTACTACAGTCGCCACACCACAACAGCTCCCTGTCCAACCCTACTCATGTCCTGAGAGAGTGATTAATCCCTGGAATAAAAGTGACACCTTTATAAACAAGCATGGATGCTCAGAGGATTACGTCTTTTCATTGGGATCAGCTGTTTACAGTAAGGGTGGTGGTGGGGGGGACATGGGGTGGAATTTGGGGATGATGGTTTCCAGGTGAGGAGGAGATGGGGGTGGATGTGTACATCGCAGGCCTCTGTCCTGAAGGACTCCCTATTTGTCCAGCAGAACACAGCGAGCTAATGGCAGAAGGTTCACTATCTCTCAGACAGGAGGCGCAGAGTGTGGTTTAATGATAACGACCCAGAGCCTGCACCCTGAGGCAATGGTAACCAGCCCGACTTATACAGATCTACTGTCCGACAGCTCAAAGATTTTCAAATTCATTTAGAAAGAGCTGGTATGTGAGCAGGCTTCCACTTGAACAAACCAGTCACACACCGGAGTCTGCTAATAATCTGGGACAGAGTTAAAGGAACTGCGTCGCGATTACTGCACATGCTCACAACTTTGAACAAAGTAAATCCCCTCAACTACAGGTCAAAATCTAGCAGGTATTTTTCTTCTTCAGTGATTATTGGCAACTCACATTCTTGGTATCCCTTGGCTAAAGCTTAAAATAGCGCTTTGAATCTTTGAATTTCCATAGAAGCTCCTTAATGTAAGAAGCATAATACCGGAGTAACTAAATATAAACACAGTACAAAACAAAGACAAATTAGCAAGGATGGAATCAGATTATGACTGATTACAGTTACATTTTCTGAGCATGCACAGTAACCGTAACACAGCTCCTGGTGAGCTACCATCTGATGGGTTTTCATTCTACTGTTACCTTTGGCATAACAGATTCTACCAAGACGCAGCTCAGAGAGAGCTCTCCTTGAGGCATAAGGAGTGCTTTTTTATGGTTCGAAAGAAAATATACAGAATGGTAGATCTACAGGAAGGGGGTTGTTTATCACCGCTCTGGGTGTCAATTAGCACAGTCAGGCGATTAACGGCACAGCTTAAATGAAGGTCTGGACCCACAGTGGGCCTTTCTGGATAAGTTTGAAAACTCCAGACATCGGTTTTTTACTCCAACCCAAACAAGCCTGTTTCACTCAACAGCACGAGCGAGGATCCCAACTCTGTTCCTGGAGATCTACCGTCCTTTCTCTCAAACCCTAAAACACGTCTCTCAATTCTGAAAAGTGTGTGCGTTAAGCCAGGTATTTCCCATGTTGTTGGGACCTAAATCAGTTTAAACAGTTACATTATGTGGACTAGTCTCCCTTATTGGGACAAAAAGCAAATCCCCATGATGTAACTCCTTCAATTTTAAAATGAAGACTTGTCGTAAGGTTAGATTAGGGTTTGGTGTTGATTAAACGTAAAAGGATATGGGTTAGGGTTAGGCAAGTAGTACTAATAGTAAGTCTCCAAGAAATAAATGTCTTCTAAAGTCATCGAGACATGAATGTATGGATGTGTGCGTGCGTGTGTCTGTCTGTGTGTGTGTTCATGTGTGGGTGTGTGTGTGTGTGAGTGTGGGTGTGTGTGTGTGTGTGTGTGCTTGTGCATGTGTGTGTGTGTCGTGCGCGCGCGCCTGTGTGTGTGTGTGTGTCGTGCGCGCGTGTGTGTGTGTGTGTGTGTGCGTGTGGGTGTGTGTGTTGCATGATCCAATGTCACCATGTGAGTTCCAGGACCAACAATATAATGTTCATCCAGGACAACGTTTACACGTTGATATCAGATTTTGTGTGCGTGCATGAAGTTGAAAACAAGAAAAATGTCACCTTTGCATTTGTCATCTCATACAGCACAGTTGGAGAATCAGAAAAAATTTGCTTTATTGCCTGTCGTGCCCTCTGTGACATTTTGGGAAAATAGAATATTTTCGTTTGGCTTTGTACAGCAGCATTTTCGAGTTGCCATGAAAGAACAGCACAGAGCATATTTTCAGCCTTTTTTTAAATATATATTTTATTAATATACTAGAATTTAATTAAGCAGCTGCACATTTTTTAGGACATAACGTAACATTACAGGAATGGCAAGAACAGTCCTTTCAGCACAACTAAGCTCGCCAGTTTCTTTATACTATTGTGAATATATCCCTTCAGATACCGAATCACTCAATGGTATCTAGCTTTAGGTCATGCCTGCTCTTGAAAACCCCCAAGGTCTCTGCCTCAACAATGTGGTCAGGCAAGCTATTCCACATTGAAATTACTCTTTGGGTGAAGAAATATTTCCGAATATCAGTGCTAAATTTACCTTTGGTCAACTTCCATTTGTGATTTCCCATGCAGCCGCTGCTTCAAGCCCCCCACTACGCTTTGTTGCTATAAAATAAATCATCGATAGTGCATGTAACGCCGTCAGCTTCCATCGGGGCAGTCTGCATTTCCCTATGTGTAACACTCACTAAACTCCCTGCCCCCCAAGTCCCGAGTTTAAACAGACATAATGATCTTATCTTTATCAAAATGCAGAGAGACTCAACATCTGACAAACAAACTGACACAAGGATGCAAGCGGTTTTGTGCAAAAGGCTTCATGGTCTTCAGGTGTGTGAATAATGAGGTTTCCTGGAGATGGCTACGGCCCAAATTCAGCAGAGCAGTCTGAAATGGAAAGAGAAGAGGGTGAGATATAATTCTCTTCGTTGCCTCACCCGATTCGCAATTTCCTGCAGATCTTTATCAAAAAATCAAGAATAGCCCATAGTGTTGGGCAGAAGATGTTCAATGTTACTCACAAAAAATCTGAGCAACAGCAGCATGTCATAATCATGACATATTGTGATTGAAAAGTGCGCCTAAGCTTTCTGAGCAGCGCTATTATTAATGGCTTTGATTTGGGAAGGAACGGGGTGCTTATGAAAGCAAATATAGAAACTTAAAAGGGTCCAGTGATGATTTCAGGAGAGGAATGTGTGCTGGGTTTCTACTAAAGAAGCCCCATTGTCACATCAGGCAGGCCATCATGAGAGAACAATCTGAATAAGTCAAAAAGAGACATTACTACTACATTTGCGCGTCTCAAACTGCACTGAACACATGGATCAGCACTGCAGTAGCAGGCAGCTTATTAGAAAACCAATGCAGGGGGTGACCACATAATCCTTTCAGTCATGAACCATTTATTAATGGCGTTTATAATTAGTAT
Organism: Gymnothorax reevesii; assembly: GCA_029721435.1. Lineage (NCBI taxonomy): Eukaryota > Metazoa > Chordata > Actinopteri > Anguilliformes > Muraenidae > Gymnothorax > Gymnothorax reevesii. The sequence continues at coordinate 83,959,649 of CM056583.1, forward strand.
ATTTTCAGCTAGATACCAAGGGATACCAAGTGCTATCAAAATTGCTGACTAAAAATGGGTAAGAAAAAAGGTTAGGCTCCACCTTTGAGGAAATAAAACACACAGAACACATTAGGTGTGCAAACATCCAGTATTGTCAGGTATAAAATATAGTAGCAAACAAGGAATTCATCATGACAAACCAGGTAATTATCTATAATATCAATCAGGGATTCAAGATAGCAGCAGTACAGGCCAGGCAGTGCGTCATCACTTTATGTACCAAGTGACTGGTGATACAGTACCAGTCAAAAGTTTGGACACACTTTGCTAATGTCACAGCACACTGTTTTAAGATAAATCTACTTTCCAACAGCTGAATTAAAGTCAAGCGGTTATTGGGACTTACTGGGTGAAAAGCCACCTGAAGTGCAGCACGTCTTTAGAAGTTTGCCGTGCGGCTGCAAATTCATTATAGTCATAAGACTGCTCTTGATAAAAAAAAATTTTTTGTTTAAAATTGCGAATGCTCTGCAAATATGACAAGAAATGGTGGTTAGTCTTATGGATTTAAGAATTATTTCTTTGTTTGCAAAATAAAGTCTGCTTATTTCTTTATTAACATATATTGTAATAAAAATGTGGGTATGTCCAGACTTTTGACCATTACTGTACTTTAACCAGTCTTGAAATACAAATTGTTAAGAGCTAAAAATACAAAAAATTACAACAAAGATTAGTTTGTCCAATTGTGGACCAGTTTGTCATTAAATAATGTCATTAGACCAGTCTGCCTTAAAATAGGCAGAAATATGGGGCTGCAAATTTCCTGAAAGTTGATTCTAACAGCAGACATCCCCTTCCCACAGAAAGTAAACCCTCATAATATGATTTTGTGACGGGGGTTTTCCTCAGCTCTACGACTCTACGTCCACTGGCTTTTCGTCCCCGAATTATTTGTCCTTGGACTTTTTTTCCCCAAATTTTCGTCCCCAAGGAATTTTCATCTCCAGACTCTTTTTCTTCTTGGACTTATCGTCCTCAGACTTTTCATCCTCATGAACTGTCCGTCCCCGGACGCTTTGTCCCTGGATTGTTCGTCCCCAATAATGCTTTGCCCTCCTCCCGCATTACAACCCCAACTCGAACCCTAACCCTTATATCATGGTCATCCATCTATCCATCCATGATCGTCTATCCATCCATCTATCTGTCAACAATGGTGGCACATTTCCTTATAATTTGGGAACGAAAAGTCAAATGAGACAAAGACTTTGGAAGCGAAAAGTCCATGGATGAAAAATCCAAGGACGAAAAATCCGGGGATAAAAAGTCCTGTAATCGTTTTGCGCGATGAAATGGGTCTCGATTGCAAGATAAGGGTGGACTTTTTTCAAATTGACCTTACAGAATCGATCTCTTCTCTTACCTGGCAGTGGGTAGAGAGTAAGCATACGCGAGAATTTCTGGTTCAGGATCGCCAGGGTCATTTCCACCTTCAAAGTTAAAATTTCAGTTGGTTTCAGCACCATCTCGCTCTGCACCTCAAAGCGCCCCCTGCTATCCAAGCGCATGACAGTGGTTTCCTTCATATTTCCCCCCACCCACTGCACGGTAGGCTTAGGAAAGCCCTCGGAGGAGATGAATCTGACAGTGACACTGTCGCAGGTGGGAATGAATTCCAAAGAGGGCTCCACATAAGGTGCTGGAAACACAGAAAGACAGCAAAGCTGGATAAATTGCGAGGGTGCAGCAAATTTTTTCATACAAGTTCTCAGATACTTTGAGAACTTTAAAGGGGAACTCAGGGCTAAATCATAATGCAGTTTAATACAATCTTAATTAGCAAATAACTAAAATACAAAAATGTGGAATTTTTGTTTTCAAAGACGAGGTTTTATTCCCCCTAATTAGTTGCCGTCTGCCTCAACGGTCGCGTGATAATGTCGTAACGTCACCCGAGAATGACGAACCGTCGCCCTTCGCTCACACTCTGTTATTGTGTTGGATAGTGTGATTGTCCCAGTCTATTATTTTATGACAAAAGATCGTTCAATATGGCCCATTGGCTAGTTGCACAACATGGTGTTAAGTAGCCTACTTTCTGAAATGCTAAAAAAACGATTTGTTTAGGGATTTTCATGCCTCAAATTTGGGTAAGTTCTATATTAGTCACATAGCGCAACCATCATGTCAACCTTAAAAAGCACATTTATGCTTTTTAAACTAAGCTACTTAAACTAAGCTAACCAAAATAAGCAAATATTCAGGGCGTTTAATCAAAACCAAAATGTATAGAAAAAGAGGTGAGATTGGATGCACCTACTTTACAATGTAGCAGAAGGGCGGCGTCTGACCCAAACCCCCAAAATAGCAAATGCAATAAAAAATGTCCCTTGACAATCCAACATACAGAAAACAGTGCCTAGAGTGGCAGGAGGGGAGTAATGTGGGAGGGCTGTCTGCCAGAGGGGGCAGCAAGCCACCCAAAAAGTTATAATCACCTCAGCTGTGGGCTATTACCTGAACTATGGGATAAATAGCTGAAGTTTGACAGAAAAGCTGAGATCAGCTAAAAATCTAGATAAATCTCACTCTTTTTTTCTTGGAAATTAATTTACTCGCTTGGAGGTTGATCTTTTGTTTGATAACCTCTTTTGATAACCCCATTTTCAATGCAAAATTTTGATTCAAATAAATGGCCCATGTCTAAATATTTCATTTAAAACCTTTTTTGTGTTTTTCTGTCTCATCACAAGATGGTGCCATGGCTAGCACAAGCTTCCCACAACAAAGTATATGAGGCCTTTCTTGAGAGAGAAAAAAAAAACATTCTACATTTAGTTTTATAATGGCAGGTATTTCTATGATCTAACTGGTATGTTCTATTTTTGTCCTGATCAGCTCTGATTAGTTCCCATACTGCTGCCCGAGGTCATCATGGAGCTAACAATGAATCTGGGGCTGAACCACCATGCAAGGCCATGAACCCACTCTGCATTCTGTGGCTGGTTCTCAGAACCACTACTTCTTAATTTTGCACCCCTCAGCATGTTTTGGTTATCAAAAAAAAAACCAACATCTCCAGTTCATTGAGGCGAGCTCCACCAGTTTGATTCAGGTGTAAATGAAGTTCAGATTGCTAATATTACTGTAGAAATGCGTTCACATGAAAGTGTCACACGTCTAAGATAAGTAAGCCAAGGCCAAACGCCATTAATGTGCATGAATGCAATGAGAGAAAGTATTGTATAAAAAAGCAGCCAAATCTGATGGCACTGACCTGCAACTAAAAGAGAAATGTGCACGTGATAGCCATTGTGTTCATCATCCATGGCACAAGTATAACTGCCTTGGTCGCTTGGCTGCACGTCCATTAGTCTGAGGGAAAAATTCCCCACAGCCATCTGGTCTGGGTACAGCATAGTGCGCCCCCTGTAGGCTGGGTTCTGTTTCTCTTGCATGTCTCTTCCATGGTTGTAGTGATGCACTAGCTTGGAGTCTTCGTATAACCATGACACAATCATGCTAGCGGGATTGCCCGTTCCACTGCGTGGAAAGTAACAGCTGAGTGTGACATCACTTCCAGGGGCTGCAACCACTGGGGTTGCCTGTTTCGCTCCATTAGTTAGCACTGGGGAAAAAAACAGTAGAAAAAGGGGTCAAATGGGAGAAAAGAAAACAGGATGAACAACATGGTAACACGAGAGTTGTAATGTATTTAATGTTGTCTGGTGATAGGAACCAACTGCAAGTAGACCAAAATGCAAAAATCATGGTCTTTATTACAGTCAGAGTCCAAAGTCAGGTCATGACAGCAACGGTACTGAAGGGCAGTCCAAAAAGCAGGGTCAAAAGACAGGCAGGAGTTCAAAAGCCAAAAAGCACAGGTAACAGTGCCAAATCATTAGGCAGTGGGAGAGAAGAGTGTCCGAAATCCAAATTCAAGGTATAATGAGGAATAATCTAAACATTAACTGAGAGGAGAAAACACAAGAGGTGATTAAACAATACAAAATTAGAAACAATGAGAAAGACTAGTTTTCCTTAAACAACAAAGGCTCCATTCAGAGAGTGCCTGACTGGGGAGAGATGGGAGAAACGGATCAGTATCATAGATTGTTGTGAAGTCTCCACAGAAACAAAGTCAAGGCGCTGGGAGAGCAAAGAGGGCGGAGCTACAGATTAGTGTGGAAAGTGCAGAGAATCAATTAGTAAAGTCATTAGTCTGTGCAGAATTAATATTGCCCAAATGAGCAAGTTAGTATGTTAGTTATTTACAGGATTAGTATATTACTAAGGGTCCGTGGATAAACTAGACAAAACATACAGTGCTAGTGGAATTAGTACTTAATTAGTAATTAGTGTTGAAGGAAGTAAACAAGGCACAAAGTAACTAATAGTTACCCTGGATGTAACTCCAGTTCTATGAGTACGTACATAGCCCTCCAACGGGCTTCGCTATTGGTTACCCCTACGAGGCTCCGCCTCGGTGCCTGAGAAAGAAAATTGAACTCACCTGCTCCGTAGGAGGGGGTAGCGTACTCACCTCCCATAAAGCCCCGGTGCTGCCAGTACTCGTCTCCCTTTGAAACACAGCACCCCACACTTAGGGCCACCTGGGCAGGTTGTTAGAGGGCTACGCACGTACTCATAGAACTGGAGTTACATCCAGGGTAACTATTAGTTCTATTTCGTACGAGCTCCGCCCTCTAACGGGCTTCGCTATTGGTTACACCTAAGGCGAAGGCCATTAGGGATGGATGTACCCCAGGTGGACCCTGGCCACGCAGATCCTCTCGCAACCAAGCAAAACCTGTCCACACCCTGGGAATTTCCCGGTGCACCGGGGGCCTAATTCTGTGAGCTCCTCTCAAAAACCGCTTTATTAGGGGGTGATTTCTGGCCGTGAAGTGGTCAAACCCATCGTGTCCTGCCGCTACCGCCGCAGCAAATACACCCAGAGTGGAAGCTGCACGACCTCCCTCAAAGAGTGCCTGCAGGAAATCCAGTACCCCCTGAAGGGGGCATGAACGTGGGTCTAGACCTCTCGCCTGACACCAGTTCACAAACATCTGCCAACGGGCCGCATAAGCCTTGGATGTAGACGTGGCCCAAGCACATTGAATTGTGGATACCACCGCCTCAGGCAGGCCCAATTCATTCAATTTCACCCTATCAATCACTAGACCATGAGTGGGTGGGCGAGAGTGGCATCTGACGCCTGCTTCATGGTCGAGGGAAGGTCCGGAATCTGCCAGGGGCCTGCCACCGCCAGCTGGATAAGATCTGGGAACCACCTGGCGTTCGGCCTCATCGGTGCTACCACAGTCACGGATAGCCGCTGCTCCCGTACCCTGCAGAGCAACGGCATCAGTAGCTGCCGGGGTGGGAACGCATAAAGCAGACCAGCGGGCCATACTGGATGAGCCAACGCATCCACCCCCAGGGGACGGTAGTCGGTGGGCCTCAATGAGAACCAAAGAGGGCACAAGGCATTCTCCTTGCTTGCAAACAAATCCGCTACCGGTCGACCGAACAGTTCCCAAATCTGCTCTGTCGTCATCAGTGAGAGGCTCCAATCCTCCTCGAGCAGGGCTCCCCTGGATAGTCCGTCTGCCCGGGTGTTGAGGATGCCCGGAACATGCCTGGCTTTCAGAGAGCATAGATGGCGGTCCGCCCAGATTAGAATGGAAGCGGCCAACTTGTGTAGGGCTACCGACCCGACGCCCCCCTGCCTGTTGAGATAGGCCACTACTGTTGTGCTGTCCGATCTCACTAGGACGTGCCTCCCTTCTAACTGTGGGGCAAAATGGTGCAACACTTTCTGAACTGCCATGAGCTCCAGATGGTTGACATGGCGCTGGGGCCTCTGCCATGTACCTGCGACAGAAGCAGAGCCGCAAGTCCCGCCCCATCCTGTTTGGGAAGCATCTGTGAATATCTGGATGTGGTGTGTCACGCACCCCATCCGAACCCCCTCTCGGAGCCGGATGGGTGAGGCCCAGAATGTCAGTGCCCATTGCACTCGCATTGGTATGCGGTACATACGCTGTTGGTCCCACCTTGGGTCCAGACGAAGGCGTATGAACCAGCGCTGCAGGTCTCGCATGTGCAGAAGCCCCAGGCGGACTACTGAATGGGCAGCAGCCATCATTCCCAGCAACGACATGACCCTTATTGCTGGCACTGATACTGCATCTAGAATGTCCTGGGTCTGGGAGAGAATCGCCTCTATTCTGTCCACAGACAGACATGCAGTCATTGACCGCGAGTCCAATTGCAGCCCCAGATACAGAGCTGTCTGCCTGGGCTGCAAGGTGCTCTTGTCGAAATTGATGGTAAAGCCCAGCTGAATAATATGCCACATTACCAGCGCCGTGTGGCTGGTTACCATCTGCTCGGAGTGGGCTAGGATCAGCCAATCGTCCAGATAGGTCAGGATCCGTACCCCTACCCGCCGGAGTGGCGCTAATGCTGCCTCCACGCATTTGGAGAAGGTCCACGGTGCCAGGGAATACCCAAACGGGAGGCGGCAAAATTGGAAACTTTGATTTTCCACTGCAAAGCGCAGGAACTTCTGATGGCGCGGCAGAATTGGGACATGAAAATAGGCATCCTTCAGGTCTATTCACGTCATCCAATCGCAAAGTCACACATTCCAGCAGAGACTTCACCGTCAGCATCCGGAATGGTCTGCGCGCAATGTGAGTGTTCAGTTCCCGTAGATCCAAAATAGGTCTGAGGCCTCCTGACTTTTTGGGTATCAGAAAATAAGGGGAATAAAACCCCGCTCGAGCTTCTGACAGAGGGACCGGCACTACCGCCCCCTTCTGTAGGAGCGTGTTCACTTCCTCCTTCAGGACCTCCTTCAGAGTGGAATTGGGGAGCCTTGTCCGCACAATTCCCTTGAATGGGGGTGGACAACACTGGAACTGCAAGGCGTACGCCTTCCGCAATGCTCTGTCCAGCCAGCCGGGGAGGGGGATGCACAATCTCACCCAGACTTGGTAATACTTCGTAAGAGACGAAGCTGTTTGTTTTATGATTTCCGCTAACCTGGGCCCTCCCGCGACACCCCGCCCCCTGAGGGAGGGTTCCTCATACATACGACGATTATCCTCCTCATCATACTCGTCCCAAGGCTTCGAGCGGACCGTCGCCACCGGCTCACGGACTGGCCCCGAGCCAGCCCGGAGGGTGCGTGCGGCCCGCACAAACTGCTGCCGACGCTCACACTCCTCCCGGGGGAGCGATGCGCAGGCAGCATAGGAACTTGCCTCCACATGGTGCCGCAAACCCAGGCAGACCAAGCAGTCGTCATGCTGATCCTCGGTCATCGTCGAGGAGGCACACTGTTGGCACAGCTTATCAATTTTGCACACAAAATCGAAACGAGTTCTTAACTCTCTCTAGGCTGAGTGAAAAAGGGAGACGAGCACTGGCAGCACCAGGGCTTTATGGGAGGTGAGTATGCTGCCCCCTCCTACGGAGCAGGTGAGTTCAATTTTCTTTCTCAGGCACCGAGGCAGAGCCTCGTAGGGGTAACCAATAGCGAAGCCCGTTAGAGGGCGGAGCACGCATGAAATAGAACTTGTGAAACACTGGAAGCTTCCGAAATCACCCAAAATGCGACAGCTCACAGACAGGGGCATGCACTCGCAAAGAACAAAGAAGCGCGAGACATCGCAGGGGAAAAACAATGTGCAAAGTACCGCAGATTATAAAGAACCCTTACGAAAAAGAAGTTTATTCAAGTGTGCTATTATTATACTTCTTCTAAACTAAAAATAAGAGAGTATACTTTCAGTTCACGTTTGATGTACTTATCAGAGATATACTTAGCCAAGTAATACATAAGTATACTTCTACTGAAAAGTACACAGTAAAGTCTTGGTATATTTGGCTAATACCTGTAACTAAATTTTTGATTATTATACTTTTCTTGAGTACATCTCAAAGTATTAAAATATTCATGCCTAATGTTCAAGTATACTGGCTTGCAGTTAGGCTACAATCAAAAGAATAAGCACATTAAAATATTTTTACCATACATGGCTTCTATGAAGTATACTGCACTATATTTTACTTAGTTTTTACTATCTCATGGACTTACATATTCCACATGTACGTTTGCAGTAACAAGTCAGCTTTGGGGCAGCATAGCAGAGTAAATAGCACATGGGTGGAGCTGAACTTGATTTTTATGCAGTGTTATTAACCCACACAGAAACAGATAAACATTTGTCTGATTATATTTGAAAACAAATTCGACAATTATTCCAGTATTGACAGACTTGATACATACCCTTACAAAAAAGGTATACCTAATGCTTAAGCAGCATAAACTTAAAGTACCCATCTAGTTTACATCCAATTTTTATTTTGTACTGCAAGTACACTATAAGTGAACTTTTAAGTATACTTTGACTTAACTAGTTGTATACCTCTTGCATACTTTTCAATTTATGAAAGTATACATTTAAGTATACTGCAAGTGAACATACAGATATACTGCTAGTTTATTAGTTGTATACTTTTAGTATACTTTTCAGTTCATGAAAGTATACTGTGAAGTATACTGCTAGTAAACGTAAAGATGAACTATTAGTTCACTAGTTATATACTTCTAGCACAATGTCTAATTTATAAAAGTATACTTTGAAGAATACTGAAAATAAATTCAGATGTACTACAACTCCACTTGTTATATACTTCAAGCCAACTTTTTAGTTCATGAAAGTACACTTTGAAGTATTGAAGTACACTGTAAGTAAACTTATAGCTAGACTACAAGTCCACTAGTTCTATATTTCAAGCCCTCTATAGTTTAAATTTAGAACAAAACTTTCAGGGAGCTAAAGGTTTTTTTTTTGTTTGTTTGTTTTTTAAACTGCAAGTCTACTTCAAAGTCTTCTTTAAGCTAACTTAACATCATACTCACAGCTTATGATTATTGCAATCTAAAATATATTACTGTTGCTATTCAGATATTATTTAACATAAGTAAACCAGACCAGACCAAACCTCATGTACTCTACTAGTAGACAATGCTTAAGTGCATTCTGCTTTCATTTACAGGTGAAGGTACTTGTAAGAAATTACAATGAAACACATACTCAGGGTTGAGAATAAAAATTGATTCCTTTATAAATTAAAGTTTCAAACACAATATTGTATTGGATGCCAAAGTATAAGAACACAGCAATGGCAACGCTTATTGAAATCCAAATTCAAAACAAAAAAAAACCTCTCTCTCTCATATGGAACCCGAGATATGCATTAAATATTAATTAGCAATGCCTTCAGCCTGACCCGTAGGCCGAAGGACTCAAGCAAAGGCTGATGAAATATTCCAAATGAGTACACCAATGAGCTGTTTTTTTGGTTATTGGAGCTGTCTCGCAGTAAAAAATATGACTGACTAAAGAAAAGATGCAGCAGTGCGGTAATACTTGAAAGATGGTACATTCTATTTAATAAATGATTTAATCATTTTAAAACAATATTGTGGACATCAAAGCCGTGCATACTGTACCTGTACCAAACATTGCCATGTTTAAGTTGAGATATCAGTTCAATCTAGCTGGCCATTATGTGCAGATTCACAGATAAATGTACACAGTGTTTTCAAACATGAGATTAAGAAGACTGGAACTTCAGTGCTATCTGAAATAGTGACAATGAAATGTCTTTACTAGTTGTAAAACTAACAACCCTACCACAGCTTTAGTTGCACTGGCTGTGTAGCTGAAGCTAAGCAGGTGTGGCCTTGGTTAGTGCTTGGATGGGAGACAATGTGGAAAAATAATTGCTGCTGGAGCAGGTGTTGGTGGGCCAGTAAGTTGGGATCTTCGCTCTGGTGGAATAATACAAAATACCCTAATACAGTGATGAGGATGTTGTCTGTCTGATGAGATGTGAACCTGAAGTCCTGACTCACTGTGGTCATTAAACATCCAATGACACTCAAGTTTCCTAGCAGTATACCCCACAGTATGCTTTCATGAACTGAGAAGTATACAACTAGTTCACTCACAGTATACTAAAAAGTGTACTTGCAGTATAGAATAAAATGTAGATGTAAACTAGATGAGTACTTTGCTTAAACTTGAAGTATACTTATAAGTTTATAACTTAACTTATAACTTACTTATAAGTATACTTATAACTTAAAATGTTCCAATTTAGTCCGAAGAAGTATTAAATTAGTATACTTTCTAGTACACTCCAAGTACATGGTCTGTAGTATACTTGCTATGCTTATACTTATACTCAAGTATACTTAAAAAAATAACTTCAAGTATACTACTTTTTGCTTAAGGAATGCATGAACTAAACAAACCAAATGGAAATAAACATAAAATCAGAACAGGCAGAACATGCAGAACATAGCACTTAATCTGCAATATAAAAGTGTTCAACACTGCAGCTGATCAGGGATGATCCAATTGTCCACACCAAGGACAAATTGGAACATAATGAACATACAGACAAATGCAATATATTGAAAACATTTTCTGTATTGTGCAAATGAATTCGAATGACTTGGCGAATTTAAACTGAACTGCAAAAACAATTTTGAAAGATTACTTAGGAAGTAAGCATCTCAAAGAAGTCAAAAGTAACAGACTTACCAATACATGCGCAAAGAAAGCAGATCTGCGGCAGAAGTTTCATTTTACTTTTTAAGATATGTACCTGGAAAAACAAGTGTAATTTTCACTGTATGAATTCAACAAGGTTAGATATAAAAAGCACATTGACAGGAAACGGAACTCTTGCATAGACGAAAGTCCACTTCACAGGCTTTGCTAACAATCAGTCAGGTAATCCAGGTCAAAAACAGCCTGTGAGCCTAGTCCAAAAAGGTTCATAGGCCTACTGTCTGCAGTAACTAATTAGCTTTGACGTTCTTATTTTCAGACAGAAAAGGTTTTATCCAACCTTGTCATGTTTCGACGGGATTCTCCCGTCTTCTTCAAGAGCCACTGATGTTATGAGTGATGCGTCTTTTCAGCTGATATTAGCGAGGCATGGCCGCCCTGTCAGATTTGACAGGGCGGCCACGCCTCCTGCTATCCGGCCGCTCCTCCAAAATGGCACTCCAGGTGTGGGAAAGCAATAAAGCGTGTATGCGCCCTCGTCCCGGTTCATAGTCCTGTGGGCCCGCTTCCTGATTTCAATTGCCTCCATGATCCAGCGTTCATGTCGGTTGTTCTGAGTGCGAATGATTTTGGTCTTGTCCCAGTCCGTAATATGATTCTCCCTCTTGCAATGGTCTGTGATTGCTTATTTAAGGTTTACCTGTAGTGCTTGTTCTTTAACTGAGCGTGTCTGTCTTACTGTTGTCTCATTCTCGCATTCTTTTTGGTGTTCTTTTTTTACCTGTGTGAAAAGGTCCACCTGTTTCCCCACTGTATGTTTTATGGCATGAGCGGCATGGGATTTCGTGACGTGCGATATCGCATGACTACATCCCACGCCTGTAGATGCCACTGTAAATACAGTGGAAAACAGATAGGAAACTGACAGATCACTAAAAAAGCGCACAAGTCTCTCAATTCACGACATATCAGAACTGCTTAGGTTCGTCGCCACATCCACCTATTTCCAATTCCGTAATATAATAATTAGGCAAAAAGAAGGATTCCCCATGGGTGACCCACTGTCTGCCATCACGTGTGGGTTTTTTTCATGGAGGACCTAGGAATGAGGGCTACAGCATCGGCTAGTGTTGTAGTACTCAAGACCGGTCTTGGTCTCGAGTTCACTTTTACATAGTCTGGGTCTTGTCTTGGTCTCGACACCCTCTGGTCTTGGTCTTGTCTCGGTTTCGACACTCTCTGGTCTTGGTCTTGTCTTGGTCTCGGACATAACGGTCTTGAGGGGATTTCAAAATCCAGGCAAGCAGCTGGTCCTGGTACAGCCTCATTATTACTACGCAGCCTTCTTTAAATGCAGCCAATAAGTGGCATATTTTTTAAAAACATGTTACAATGTATATTTTTCCCTGCCTCCGCGGTCTCCCGTCCAGTCTCACAACGTATGCGCAAAGAATTAGTCCAGTGAATCAGTAAAAATGTCAGCTAATTCATTTATTCAGGGTTCCCGCTGCCGCTCGTTATTTTCCTCATGGACGAATAAAATCCATCAGTGACGAGAGAAATTTCAGCAGTAGTCGCACTGGCGAATGTAATTGCTACATGACAAATATAAACTCCACATGACTGAACGTCAGTAAAGCGAGTCCGCACACCGCTGTATTTTTTTTAATCTTCAATGAACAGAGGCGGGAAAGACCAACTGGAGAGGGTTTATGAGTGGAAAATACTTCCAAATGCTGCCTCATTCAGTCTGCGTGGGTTTGATATGTTAAATGCAGTTCGCACAGTCAGTTAGTGTGAGAAAATACGTGGATAACAGCAGAAGCAGGAGCGCAAACATCCTCTCTTGTTGAGCCAGGAGAACACGGTGTGTAAATGTCTATATGAGTGCTGAGCTCAACTAACCCAGCCTCATGTTATATACTGTATAACATTTGGTAACAAAACTCACTTCCAATATAACGCTGGTTATTGTAAGATCCCCATCTACCAGACCGAATCGAAGCACGGATTTTGGCGCCTCATTTTAGTGCTTCATAACTCAGTTTTAAAATACCAGAGCTGCCTATTTTTTAAAAATATTTTCTCATTATTGCTGCCAAACGGGATGTTACGTTACAGGCAAAAGAAACTAGTTGGCGTGCAATAGGTGTTGTGTTCCAGGGTTCTGGCCTTTGGCCAGAACAGTATTGTTTATGGTTTTAACAGTTTCATGTTCAAGATTTCATAGTTTCATAGTTCATGTTCATAGTTCATGCCATAGTTTTAACAGTTTCTTGTATTAGGATTATGCATTTCATGTTTCTCATTCCATGTCCATGTTTTTACTTTTCCATGTTTTTGTTTCTGCCAGGTCTGTCATGCCACTCCACCGCTTGTCTGCGTTCCGCCCCGTGCCTTCGTTGTTGCACATTTCTGAGCTCTGGTTGGCTTTGGTATTTCCCCTTCCTTCCATGCTGTGCTGGATTCGGGCCTCTCTAAGCTTAATTGGCAATTAACTGTTTTTAAGTTACTAACATTTACTAACACTCACTGGGTGGTGTAATTCTTAGATAGGCACATTACTAATATTACTAATTTAGACAGGGAGTTTATTGTCATGATTCCTGCTTTGCTATTTCAAGATCTTGCTGTGCTTTTCTGTTCTTAACATTCATGCTTGCTTCCAAGCTGCATACTTTATTGGTACTTAAGCTGAGCACGCTCATTCTCTTAATGAGCAGGTCATGTCATCCAATCTCTGTCCATGTCTTGATCTTGCCATGCCTCTTGTTTCTCTCTCTCCAGGTGTTACCCCTCATGTCATGATTTCCAAGCCTTTATCTGGATGCGGTGGAAGTTGGCTGGCAGACAGTGTCTCGCGTCTCGTTGCATGTGCAAGTTTAGCCAAGTTCTTGTTGTCAAGTTCCCTTGTATTTCTAGTTTCAAGTCTTGTTCTAGCCTCTTGCCTTGTGTGTATATATATAGACTTGTTATTTATTTTTCTAGATCTCTTGCCTGGAGTTTCCAGTGCCTTTTGTTTTTTGTCGTTTTGCATTCTTTGTTTATAGCTCTCTGCAGCATACTTTAGTTTCTTTTGCAACCCTTTGGGCCAAGTTTTTCGTTGGCCCTCGTGCCTGTTTTGTTTTTTGTTTAATAAATCCTCATTTCCCTTCACCCCGCTTTTGGTGTCTAACTGATTCCATATCAATAGGAATTCTGCGCGGTCGTATTATTTCTGCGCTTTGTCGTCTCAAAAAATATATGCATGAAGCTGAACTCAACTAATTACTTGCTAATTGTATCGTTGGATCTGTCCTCTCCGTCTTTTTCAGTGGGTGTGCGACCGAACTTCAGTGGCCACATGTTCACTTATCTACTGACACACCTAACAGCCTATCTTTAGAGGTCATTTACAAGGTTGATTAGTCTTCAAGATGAAGACTGATCATTCTCTCGATGGGTAAAATCATCCCATTTGCAACGCTGCAACAGTGACGGCAAATATAACAGATTAACAAAACGGAAAAACTGCAAATAAAGGCACGTGAAAACAGTGCATCTATCAACAGTGCGACTCCCAAGATATTAAAATTAACGATTTCCGGGAAATCCAACTCGGGTGCAAGCATCGATTTCTCTGGGAACTATCTGGCTGCATATGAAAGTGATGACAGGGGCTAACACGGACGCAATTCCTAGCAACGATGCAACTAGACAGACGCTTCTACTGCAGTGTGTACAGTGGAGTTGGCTCGAGTCCTGCGCGTCAGGCAAGCGCAGAAAATAAGTTATGGCTCCTCACGAACATCCCCCGCCACATCCAGCGACCTTTCCTGGGTAAATCAGCGAAGCTCAAGGTTGGGGTGAAGTGGATTTACACAATGCAGAAACTGGATGCGCAGTCTTCATTGTGACCTTGCGTTCGCTGTTAGCCCTCGGAAAATCACACAGAAATAAACGGAGAAACTATATGCGAAATAAAAAAGAAAAAAGTTTCTGCTGCGTTCAGATATTGTCAAATCGCCCTGACCGAGACTGCCGGTACCAGGGTTTAGTTCAGTTATATTTTTTTCAGTCACAATTACAGTGATATAGTAACTTGCATAATTGTAATTTAATATTAATTGAAATTTTTATCGAAAAGTTATTGTAATTGAACATTCTGTCCAGATTGAAAAAAGTTATTGAACCCAACCGTGGCCGGTAAAACGTCAACATTCACCAGGCACTTGAAGAGGAAACACGCTGAGAAGTAAGCTTAGACTGGCTCTGCTCTTAAACTCTGTGAGGAAAAAAATCTCCCAAACGTCTCAAGACCAAACACATCTTGTACATACTTTTATTATTGTAAAAATGTTGTACATGCATGCACGGTATAATCTGTTCAGGACTTGAAATTTAAGCTGTTTGCAAGCATCTGCTGACTAACCCCGGTAAACTGCAGTTAATCTCGCTAGCTCTAGCTGAGTTAACAGTCATAGGTAAGGTCAGTTATCACTAGCACTTTATTAAGTAAATTCCCTTGCGAATTCATTGGATGAAGCATATCGCAACTCAGTCATATTATTGGGGAGCTTGTGCTGTTTTACAAATGAATGGTTTTGAAGTTTTGAGGATAGCTATGTATGCAGGGTAACTACTGAGGGTCTTATAAATGTCCTGGTGTCACGTTGAGTGTTCTGAACTTTTTTGTCTTCAGTGGCTTTATCTGAAGCCATCAGCCAGATGAAAATGGATAAAAACAGCAGGTTTTCAACTGTTGGTGGTTGCCGCTTATTTGTCCAGTTTGTCGTCATTACCACCGATATCAATCTTGCAGAGTAAAATTAGCTAGGCAGGCTATTCACTGGTTTCAGAAGATCCCAAAATTCATAGAAGGGAACTTTCCTCATAGGCCATCTGTTTTCCAGCTTCGTGAACTTGGCACCCCATATGACGAAAATCTGAATGAAACCCATTACATTTGTTTCTCCTTCGTTTGTGCAGGCAAAATGAGAATTAATTTCCTGCTGCTGCTATTCATTTTGTATGGAAATCATAAATGTTTAATGTCTCCGGAATGGGGACAATGGATTTTGGACTGTGAAATCATACCAATCCCTAACAGGAAAAAAATTAAATGCTTATAAAATCTCAATCCTCTAAAATGTCAATCATAGCTGTTTTGCAGTTGCTTCACGCAATTATTTCACCCAAACACTCCTCGCCTCGCTAACATCAGCTGATAAGACATGTCACTCGTAACATCAGTGACTCTTCTGAAGAAGACGGGAGTATCCCGTCGAAACATGTCAAGGTAGGACAAAACCTTTTCTGTATGAAAATAAGAATGTCAACGCTAGCCTGTGAGACTTCAGTAGGAAAGGGCAAATCCAGAATCGTAACAAAGTTCAGTTAAATAGTCAAAACCAGGAAGTCCATACACCGAAACCAAATCACAAGGAGAGAATCATAACCAAGAAGCCAAAGCAGAAATAAAAAAACACTATGAATAATAATAATAATAAATTACATTTATACAGCGTCTCTCTCAAACCCAAGGCGCTTTACAAAGTGGAAGGGAGAATACAACAAGGTTACAATACAAGGTTGTGGAGGGCTTTGAAGGTGAGTAGCAGTACTTTGTATTTAATCCGGGACAGAACTGGTAGCCAGTGGAGTTGATAGAGAATGGGGCTGGTGTGTCCACATTGTTTTCTGTGGGTGAGGAGGCTGGCTGCAGAGTTTTGAATGTATTGCAGTCTTTGAAAGGATTTAGTGGGGAGCCCAAGGAACAGTGAGTTGCAGTAATCTAGACGGGACATAATGAAGGAGTGAACCAAGGTCTGTGCATCACTAACAGAGAGGAGGGGTCGGAGACGGGCAATGTTACGGAGGTGAAAGAAGGCAGTCTTGGTGAGTGTTTTGATATGAGGGTCAAAGATAATGGTGGAATCAAGTTGTGTGCCCAGAGTTTTGACAACAGGAGTAGAGTGGACAAGTGAACCATCGATGTTGAGAGTGACACTGTGAGATTTGGAGAGCATACTTTTAGGGCCATGTCACATGGGTTCGGCTGCGATAGTGAGGGGTCAGTAGTGGTGAAATGGGAGAGCCGAGGAACAAGAGAAGGAGAAGAAGAAGAGAGAGATAGCATTGGGGTTGAAGCAGTGATAAATTTGGCTAATCTTGTCTTCAAAGAAGTGTAGGAAGGCCTGGCACTGCACAGGGGTCTTGGGACAGGCAGTGACAGGGAGTTTGAGAAGTTTGTCCACTGTCCAAAATAGGGTTTTTGGCCTCGACATGGAGGAAGTAATGAGCGATGAGTAGTAGCTTGAGCGGGCAGCATTGAGGGCATCCGTATATGTCTGAATATGTTCGGTGTAGAGCATGGAGTGAATTGTAAGGCTAGTTTTCTTATATAGCCGTTCAAGACGGCGGCCAGCGACCTTTAATTGTCTAAGCTCAGGAGTGAACCAGTGGCAGGTGCGATTAGCTGGTACAAGCCTAGTCCTGACAGGGGCTAAGCTATCCAGCTGGCTGGTCAGAGTGCCATTGTACATGGCAACCAGGTTGTCAGGGGATGAGAGTGTAACGGACTCAGGGATGCCAGACACCTCAGATGCAGACTGTAGATTTTATTTGTATCTGTGGCAGAGGAAGGATACGTCACAGCTTTTCTTTTTCTGACAGACTCGGTCCCGCGGCACACATTCAGGCGATACACATGATAACAGCACAGAGTCTACACACATCAAGCAACAAAAACAGGGCAACTCAAAGCATTCATTGACGTACGTCTCTACCTCCACAGGTATTACACTGTCTTTTACATAACCTTTTTATTTCATGCCTTTAGTTCGTCTACCGGTTTCTTGCAGTAACTCTCTAAGACCACAAGCAACAAGTAGCTAAAGAATGCTAACCTGCGTATAAAAATTCTTTTCGCCGAACGGTTTTTACAAACACAGAGGATAATGCGACTACCCACTCGCTATTTACAGTCTACAATCTCTTTTATGGTTTTATATTGCAAATGACATGAACTAAGCATTGAATAATAATTTTAACAAACTAATTCTCTTTTGTGAAGAGAGATACGAATTACGAACCTGCTCTCGTTGCATTTCACGGCAGATTGTGAAGCAGGACTCAACTATTGCCAGCGGCAGAACTGGACTGCTCCAATTAACGCATTTAAACTAAGCAGGTATGTTCAAGCTCAATCAAACGCTTAAAAGCTTTGACGTCTCTGTCCCACATGAAGAAACCTTTCCAAAAAAATTTACTACTAGGGACATTAAAAGGTACAGCATGAGAGAAAGAAACAAACTTAATTTTAAAACCCCCTTTTGAGAGTTGGTTTCATTTTGTTTGGAGAACAAAATGGTCAACGCAGTCACGTGAGTGAGTACGTCACCCGGAGGAGGATCGGGTCAAAGGGACGTTGGCGCGCTTTAATGGTGGAGCTCATTGGGAAGAAGACAGCTTTACCTCCTTTTTTGTTGAACTGAAACGACTTCTACCATGCAGAAATCCCGCATGTATTCCTCAGTCTCAATAGCACAGCAGCGATGGATAGCTAGGTAAACGCCCACAACCATCAGGCGGAAAAATGCCGTCGTTTCCACCCCGCCTCGGCTTCTGTGACACCGGCTGAAGCTCCTCGCGCACGCAGTCTCCACTGTCGTCAGCGCAGGGGAGGTATCGGTAGCCTTCGTCTTCTCTTCTGATGGCAGCGGCTACGCTAACACCGCTAGCCTCCTTTTCAATGGAAAAACTCACACTCCGTTAGCAATAAACAGTCACTAACGCACGCAAATCACAGCGTGGTGACCGGCGGCAGTTTCCAGTCCAGCAGGAGGATAAAACAGGATAACTAACACAAAGATTGTAATAACTCTCCCGCGAGTCAGTAGCTCCGCTACGCCACGTTTTTCTCTGCCTGCCTCCTGTTATTTTTCGTTCCCCCCGGGTCACACGAACTAGCACTTCCAGGTCATTAACTCACTTACGTAAGGGTAACAAAGCAGAAGTAATTTTAAAACGTCTTTCAGAATATTTAACACATGAAATGTACATATTTTATCAGTAAACTATCAATGCTGTTTCAAAAAAATAATTATCTATGCCTTCTTCGGTTCTGTTAGTTTAACATCATTTCAATATGACAACTGAAAATACGATCAGGCATTCTTATGCTTAAATCAAGAAGGAAAGAAGTGTAACAATAATGCTGATATTTATCAGGTTATTACACAAGCAACAACAACTAGCTTTATCTGCTCGACCGAACCACACAGTAAAAACAACAGCTAACAGGAACCTAAGAAAATTGCACAACTAGTAAAACAGAAGACTCGGCGGTCTGCAGAATCAAGAACAGAAATACAAAAGCCTCTTACTTTATAAGAAAAGTCCGTGCACTCTTTTTTGGGGAGTTTTTTTTTTCTTGGGGGAGTTTGCTCGGGCTCCAATGTGACGATGGGGCTAGCAGTTGCGAGGCGATGATCCACACCAGGGGCAGAGCAGGATGCAGCGGTGTAGAAGAATAATGGATACTCCGTATCACGTTCTTTTAAGGAAGGCCAGAATCTGGGGTGGGGACTGTGGCCTAGGTAAAAAAAAATGTATAAAAATGTCCTATAGCGACTCGCATCACTGCAGAAATGGAAGGTGCGGAAGTGTGTTCGGAGTCTTATAATCCCCGTGACGTCATTGCTCCGTCTTAGGGAACTCCCCTGGGGTGACTACGGCTCTTGTCCAATGGGACACCAGTGTTAAAATTAAACCAGAACTTTGAGGTGCAAAGCCTGATGGGGTTTTGGCGGAATTCCATTGTTAGGCTTTGGACTTTACATGTAGACCTTTTTTTGTTTAGCTATGTAGTGAGGTCCCAACAGTACTTATTCAATACTTATTTCCCTACCTTTATGCTTAACTTCAGGTTATTGCTGCTCAGTGTTAGAGGCAAAAATAAAAAAACTCTTTCTGTACTTTGTTTTGTGGTCTCCAATGAGAGGTAACAAAGCTGCAGTCGAGTGAAACAGTTTCAGCCTTCAAAGCAAGCAGGAAGCCACAGAAATTTACATCTTGCTCGATGCGTTATGATTCTGCTCTGACTGTCATGTTTCTGATCTGCTTTGCCATATTTCTTTACATTCTGTCTGATATGGTTTCTGATCTCTGTTATGCCTGACTATGCCTTGGATTATGTATTGTGATTTGGTTGCTTGATTATGTTCATGTTTTGTCTAGTCTTGTTTTGCAGTTTGCCATATTCCATTCCTGCAGTTATATTCCGGTCCATGTTTTTGCCATGCATTGCACTTTGTCTCGGTGATGGTGCGATCAGGAAACAGTCGCGAAAACCAAGTAATGCAGTAGATCCGATTTTATTAATGGGGAAACCCTCGCAGGGCAGAAGGCAAAAGTCCACACTCCAAAAATCACAATCCAGTTGAGCAAAAATAGACAAAAACCTGGGCAGCAATCACAGTACTCGTGGTCGGACAAAAATGGGTTTGGTACACAGGCACAGGTATATCAGAGAAGCCAAGCCAAAATCCAATGGGTGTAATCCAAACCGTAACCAGGGCAGCAATCATAGATCTCGTGGTCGGGCAGAAAAGGGTCAAAAAACACAGACTCAACAATAAACACAAAATCAGAAAGCCAAATATCGAAAAGTCGGACGGTCCAGTCAGAAGAGAATCACTTGGAGAACAAGGCGGAATGAACGTGGCACAAGCAAACTGAGAGAAACGATCTGACAACAAAGTGCTGTGAAAAGACTCCTAATATACACTCCAGGGGAATCACATGCTACACAGAACACAGGTGCTGGAAATGAGACTAATTACAAAGGAGGGAACAAGAGGGAGAACCTAATCACATAAAATAGGCAAAAGCCAGAACGCGGACAGGGATCATGAGACAATCCTATCGACAAATACACAGCTCCAGTCAAGGAGTTCTAACGTGCACAGATAATGAGAGAAAGGACAGCGCAAGCAATTGTGGAGAATCCACAGAAAACGCAGCGAAGAAGATTAGGGAAAGACAAGGGTCGGAGACTAGCACAGGGCGAGTGCTGAAAGCTCGTTAATTAGTAAGTGCAGCTATACAATCCCTTAGTGCTCGTTAGTAAGTTAGTATTATATACAATGTTAGTTTGTGTTAGTAACTCTAGCAAAATAACAAACTGTTAGTACGGTTAGTGAAATAGAAAAGCAAGATGAAGAAAGTAAATGAAATTGGAAGGAAGGTTGAAATCCAGAAACCATTAAATCACCCGAAGAGTAGCACGCACTACCGGGTCTGTGAGCAATGACAAGACAAGAGACCAGACAGGGGGAGACAAAGTGCAATGCATGGGAGAAAGCAAAACATGGACTAGAATAAACTATGGTAAAAAGTAAAACATGGAAAAACTAAAATAAGGCAATGCATGAATGAATCAAAGAAACCAAATCACAATACACTTTACAAAGAATAGTCAGACTTAGCAAAAATCCAAATATGAACATGGCAAAGCAGACATGGACATGGCTGGGCAGGGCAGAGGCATGGCTGACAGGCAGAATCACAACAGTCTCCCCTGTCTGGTCTCTTGTCTTGCGGGGATTTTCCCCCTTGCTTAATAAAACCACTTTCATTACGATCCTGGATTCTCGCGACTGGTCCCTGAACGCAACCTCTCACGATGCATATGTGAACTACCTATGGAGATAGATCTGTCTCAATCTTTGTTCTCTGAACAATACGTAAATACGTAATCTGTAAATATAAAACATTTCACAGAGGGACAAACCATGATCTAACACAAGAACTATGAAGGCTATCCCGTCTGGTCCAAACTAACAGAAAGGCGATTGTGGTAGAAGGGCCCGCTCTAACCCCGATCCACCTCTAAAAGCGGTCCAGTGAATCCCTGCTCTAGGACTCTTCGTCCCCGGGATTTTTTGTCCCCGAATTTTTCGTCCGAGGAATTTTTGTCCCCTAGGAATGGTTCATACCCACTAATGCTTTGCCCTCTTCCTGTCTTATAACACTATCCCTAACCCTAGTCCTTATAATAGTCCTCAGGGACGGGGGTCCGGGGACAAAAAGTGCGTAAGGACGAAAAGTCCACGGATGAAAATTCTGGGGGTGATGAGTCCTGTAACTGTGAGTTCCATTTCCCTCAACATCATGAACTTTGGCTGAGTACGTGTGCACCATTTGTCAAGGAAAAGATGACATCAGGATGCACTGTGGGAAGAAGATGAGCGGGTGGAGGGAGTGTGATGCTCTGGGAAAGGTTCTGCCGGGGAACCCTGAGTTTGGGAGTTCAAGTGACCTCAGTTTGATGGGAGCTGTTTCAGCAGCATATGAGGGAAATTCACTCTGTAGGTGGTTTTAATCTTGAGGCTGATTGGTGTATGTACAGTATATCTGGGAAAACGTAAAATCAATTTACGAATAAATGAAAACCATTTGCCAGCGCAGAATTAATGAAGATAACTGTCAAATAAATATAGAAATACAATTATGATGAAAACAACAAATGGATAAAATTATTAAAATACGCACAATGGTGAGTAAAGCAATTGACATAAGTTATCTCAACTGGCTGAATAGGTATGAAATCTGGTCTGTTTACAATGTGACTTTATCATATTTACGTGGGCATAAAATCCTGCAAACAAATATCATTCCCCGGCAGGGCAGCATGTATGTTTACTATTCATTCCTCTGCTTTTTAAACCCAGAGGATACAGCATCCATGATTTCAAGGAAGAATTTCACATTTTGATTGGTCAGGCCACAGGTCAGTTTCCCACTCAACTTCAGTCAATCTAAAATGAGCACGGGCTCAGAGGAGATGGTGGCGTTTCTGGGTCTTGTTCATAAATAGTTTTATCTTTACATGGCAGAGTTTTAAGTTGCATTTGTGAATGCAGTGACAAACTGTGTTCACTGGCGAGGGTTTACAGAAGTGTTCCTGAGCCCATGCAGTGATTTCCACTGCAGAATCCTACCTGTTTTGAGTGCACTGCCGCCTGAGGGCCTGAAGGTCACAGCCATTCAATGTTGTTTTTTTGCCTCGTTCCTTGTGTACAGAGATTTTGTCGGTTTCCCTAACTCTATCACCGATATTATGAATCCTTGATGATGAAATCCCAAATTCTTCACTATTTTAATTTGAGAAACGTTATTCATAAATTGCTATTCACGGATTTTCACAGAGTGGTGAAGCCCTCACCATCTTTACTTCTGAAAGACTCAGCCTCTCTGGGATGCTCTTTTTATACCCAATCCTGTTACTAACCTGTTGCCAGTTAAGCTAATTAGCAGGTAGATGTTCCAACAGGTGTCTATTTTTTGGCATTGTACAACTTTTCTATTCTTTTGTTGCCCCCATCCCAAATTTTTTGAAATGAGAAAAACGAAATAAAATTGAGCAAATATTTTTCAAAAAACAAAAAAAAAAATTTCTCTGTTTCAACATCTGATTTGTTGTCTTTGTTCAGTTTTAAATTAAGTACCGTGGGCCCAAAAATAATCGACTTTATAAATAATACTCACATGTCTCTACTGAACCTTTCGAAGTGCCTCTGTAAGATGTTTGGCATTCTATCTAACATACTTATCTCACCTTGTTTAGGTTTTGGGGTTTTGCTGGCAGTTGGAAGGGGTGTCAAGTCCATTACTGCAGTAAAAACTTAGGATTATAAAAGCTGAAAACTCACGCTGAAAAATCATGATTGATTTTTCTGAGATTAGGTGGCTGACCACGTTTAAATAAGCCAGTCTGCAGGAAACTCAGGTTATAACGCCATCATTCATCGATGTGTAAAAATAGCTACATAAATAGTTCATAAGTCCAGGCATTATGGAAGTAGAGCAAAGGTTATGTTTGACTCCATATATTGATAAATTATTTAACAGGGGCGGAAATACCGCAGGGTTCAGTTTTGCCCGAGATCGTTTGTGATGGGGGCCCATAGACAAGTGAACACATGATTGTGGCAAAACTGTCCCATGCACTAGAGACAGCCCTAATGGTAATGTCAGCGCTGTGATCAGAAGACAGCAGCTTAGGGTTATAAATTGAAAGCATTCTCACATTATAAACAGCACTAAACTCAGTCAATGTGGCAAACATTTCAGAGTATTTAATCAGACTTTCTGCCTGAATTAATTTACCTGAGGCAGAGACAGCGAATCAAAGACGTCACACACATTGAGTATTTTTGGTAATCTACCATCCATCCATTCTCTGCACTGCTTCTGGAGCAGCTGGAGCTGGAGGCGGAGCCTGTCTGACTTTGAGTGACAGGCAGGGACCCACCCTGGACAGCTCGCCAATCCATTGCAGGGCGCACACACCATTCACTCTCATACTTGTACCTATGAGCAATTTAGTGTGACAAGCATGTCTGCGGGAGGAAACCAGAGCGCCTGTAGGAAACTCACGCGGACTCGTACAGAATGCACAAATGCCATACAGAAAGGCCCCCAGCCAAATTCGAACCTGCAACCTCCTCGTTGTGAGGCAGCAGTGTCAACCACTGCAAATAAAATCCAGAAAAATGGAAATAAATTCTAAATGGAGTGATCTGAAATGCCTGTTCACCCTCTATGTTCTTACTATGTTTGAAACGCGGCAGCAATACATTATTTGATGGTTTCGCCCTATAAAATCTTATCATTTGATGTTTCCCCTTAAATAGGTTCAAAGTAAGAAAAGCATTTTTCTTTCGATATTGTAGGATAATTTCACTTTATTCTGTATCTGTCGTTTGCAGCGCATCACTGGAGATGTGCCCTGGGCGCCATGTTGTCAGCCCCACAGCTTTGCTTCAAATATACAAGTAAATGTATTTATCATTTCATAATTTTTGGAAACTTTGGACACATTGACATCTCTCCTAAAATTTAAAATAAACTTTTTGTTCCACAAGTTTAAATAAAAAAAAAGCAACATTTGACAAACCCAGATATTTGTGTGTCATCGTCGTACATCATGTATGACGATCTGGGCAAGAGGCAACCCCAGACGCAGTCACTTTAAAAAAAAAACAAAAAAAAAAAACAGATGACAGACAGGCATATCAACTGGTACAATGAAGTTACTAAAAACAAGTGCAACGATCTTTGACTGTTGAGTGTTTATGGGTTCGCCACTTTTTCGGGGATAACCTGTGAATTAAATTGTTAATTTTAATGATATGCTCATTTCCAAGCCGATGACTGCAACAGACTCCAAATAGGGAATCTGGGTGAGCACAAATCTGTCATGGGTTTGGAGGCTGGCGTTGGTTTGGGAGCTTTCTTTGTTGCTCTCGTCATGCATATGTTATGGGTGCACGTCTCAGCGTGTGGGTTTCTTGCACATTCCAGAAAGCATCAGTCATTCAGAAAGATGCGTGCCAATGTTGGAGGTACAAATGTTGACGTCTCGACGTTATCTGTTCCAGGAACGTCCCTGCACCTTCCAGCCAGACAACACCAAACCTCATTCCGGCAGGGCATAACTGCGCAGGTGACAGACAGGCCTGCCTACACTCTGTTACCAATTGAGAATGTTGGGCACATTATGAAGAGAAATATACAGCAACAAACTGCCCTGTACCATTGTGCTGCTGAAGATCTGCACAACGTGAGGAAGACTTGAGGAATCGGTGTCCTCAGTGCCTACGGGCTTCATGGGAGTGAATAAAAGGAGTGGTAATGTTTCCACTTGGTAAACACGTAATGATGCAAACTGCAAACTTTTTAGGACTCAGTTGCAGTCCCCACCTTGTATTTTTTCCCAATTAGCTATCAAATTCACATTAACATATCAAACAATGTGTGGTTGTGCTGTTTTCTATACAGTACGGGTGAACAGACCTTTCTCATCGATCCATCTCAATTTTATTTGCGCCTTTTGATGAGCCTTTTTTTTTTCTTTCAAGTTTGGGGTTAAAATAACAACCACAGAGAAAATGTGATTTTTAAACTCATTTTACGCCTAAATGCCCTTCTTACTTTGGCTGCAAGCATGACAACACATTCAGCTGTTTAGAGTACATTTGCTTGTACAAATTGCTGATTGTATGAAAGAGAGGCCTCCCCCACCACTAAAGCAGTTTTCAAACCATAGTTGACAAAGTGCTTCACAAGTTACGCAATAAAAGCACAGTTTGGCTTCACAGTTGGAAGAACAAAATAAGAAGTAAATATGAATGTAGCAGACCAAAGGAGGGCCTGGGCAGGGACTTGAACCTCCAGACTCCAGGGTAAGAGTCATGCGCGCTGACCACATCGACAGGCTCATTGGCAAGGTAGTTAGGACACATACTTATTAGGAAAGACTTCCAGTGACAGGACCCCTCTACTGTCACATAAGATAAAAACCATGATGACAAAAATATAGTAAAATAAATCAAATAAAAGCGGCATCAAAAAAAAAACAGAAGTAAAAACAACAGAAAAACTTAATAAAATTGCACAAAAGGGAGGCCAAACTGAAGTTGAAGGCCGATTCTAAGAGATAAGTCTTCAGAAGCGACTTCAAGAGGGTCGGTGCTGACCTAATGTAAAGGGGAAATGAAGGCTGTTCCAGAGGTTAGGAGCGACCACTGAAAACTCTCACAACGGTTTTTTAGCTGTGATCTGGTGACATGCAAAAACATCTGGTCAGCAGATGTCAGTTCTCCAAAGAGAGTTTGGTGGTTAAGATGCTCAGCTAATGTTACATGAGTATGAAAATCTGACTCCATGTATGGTGGTATGGTGCTGACTGTTGGAAACCCACATGCAAAGAATTACAACAGTCTAAGCAAGAGGTGATAAGAGCGTGAATCACTCTCAAAATCTTTGGGGGGGAAAGATAAGCTTGTACTTTGTCTAACGATCCCAGCTTTAAAGCAAATGTTACCTGAAAATCACTCAGTCATCACCGCCATCATTTCGAGAAGGCCGCTTTACCCGACCATGTTCTCCGCTGATGGTGTCATTGGCACAGCTTTATTTATTCAGTATTTATGAAGCCATTACTGATAGACCTCTCTGTTACCGTTGCAGTTTTTTTAAATAGAATTTTAGGAAATACAATTTGCGTTCTAATGACTCATTAGCAAATCCATGTCTTACCGAACCATGTCCATCCACGTTGAATTCCGTTGCTCTGTCTTGTGGTGGAGGGATCTTCCTTCGAAGATTGCCAACTTAGGTGCACTTTTTCCTGATCCTCATACCACGAGCTTTCAGTGCTCCTCATACCATGAGCTTTCAGTACTCCTCATACCGCAAGCTTTCTCACTCTGCACCTTGTCGCTCTCCTGCTCTTTTAAGTGAGATGAATGGCGAATGTAAGCTCTAATACCTCCCCCCACCCCCCGCCCCCCACATGACCCTTGCTTTAGCTTTCGTTTTCTCTTCCCCCTCATTTGACCACAAAAGTTTGTGGATATTGGATATTGCGAAATGGATATTGTGCATGTGACGCATTTTCAGTGTTTTATGTATCTGAATGATGTTATATTTCCTGTTATGTCTTTGACCTTCACTCTGTTATTGTTGTGTATCAGCTGCTACTCTTACCCCAGGGCAAAAGATTTTTTATCTCAATGGCTCTTCCTGGGTTAAATAAAGGACAAAATGGTGTGTGTGTGTGTGTATAATACACACACTCTGCCCGTCCAAAAAGAGAGTTGCCATTTGTACACTGCCCGGCCAAAAAAAAATTAGCTCACTCAAATAATTAGTTGGAAACCCTGAAGCTTTGATTGCAGTGCATATTCGTCTCGTCATTGTTTTGACAGCTATATGCAATGCCAGAACATTTATCTTCTATCAGAAATGCCATAATTTTTGGCCGAGATCTTATCCTCTCGACATAACGGTTGAACCACTCGGTGGTCTTTCTTGAGCACATCCCAATAACTTTTAATGTGTTTTAGGTCAGGACTTTGTGGTGGCAAATTTGTTTGTGAAAATGATTCCTCATACTTGTTTTTGTCATTCATGGTTTTCTTTGCTAAATACAAGCCAATAACTTGCCCGTTCTGAAATTATGTAACATCTTTTCCACCATCAAGAGATGTGTCTTCCGCCATGATTTTTTAAGAAATGAGTAGCAACGCGCTTCATCAGTCAGGGTTGAAATGATCATTTCCAGCTGAAACATATTAATAACCGCAATAATGATCCAATTATAGAATTTGTTCATTAGTTTCCAAACGGTGACTTTTTTTTTGGCCGGACAGTGTATTTAAATTAGCAAATACTCAAGAGTGTTGTGTTCCAGGGTCCTGGGCCTTTGGCCAGGACAGTATTTTAGGTTTTTAGCAGTTTCTTGTGCCAGGTTTCATAGTTCATAGTCATCACTCATGTCACAGTTTTAACAGTTTCTTGTATCAGGATATGACATTTCATAGTTCATGTTTATTGTTCATGTTTTTACTTTTCGGTGTCTTTTGTTTTGCCAGGTCTGCCCAGCCACTCCACCGCTTGTCTGCGTTCCGCCCCGTGCCTTCGTTGTTGCACATTTCAGAGCTCTGGTTGGTATTTCCCCTTCCTTCTGTGCTGTGCTGGATTCAGGGCTGTCTAAGCTTAATTGACAATTAACTGTTTTTAAGTTAATAACATTTACTAACAGTCACAGGGAAGTGTGATTCTTAGACAGACACATCACTAATACAACTAATTTAGACAGGGAGTTTATTGTCATGATTCCTGCTTTGCTATTTCAAGTCTTGCTGTGCTTTTCTGTTCTAACATTCATGCTTCCTTCCAATCTGCATACTTCATTGGTACTTAAGCTGAGCCGCTCATTTTCTTAATGAGCAACTCATGTCTACCAATCTCTGTCCTTGTCTCATGATCTTGCCTTGCCTCTTGTTTCTCCTCCAGGTGTTGCTCCTCATGTGTCCTGATTTCTCTCCCTTTATCTGGAGGCGGTGGAGGTTGGCAGGCAGACAGAGTCTTGATCTTCACCAAGTTTCACAGCGGTTCATGTCCTTGAGTGCCACAGTGTTTAGTGCATAATTTACGGTTTTCCTCATAGCCAAGCCAAGTTCTTGTTGTTTTTATTCCTAGTCTAATTCTTTTCTGTTCATGGTTTTCTTCCTGGAGGTTCCAGTGGTTTTGTTTTTGTCGTTTTGTATTTTTAGTTTGCAGCTCTGTGAAGCTTTTCTTAGTTGGATTTTTTTTCAACCCTTTGGGCCAAGTTTTTTGTTGGCCCTCGTGCCTGTTTTCTTTTTGTGTCGCCTCCGAAGCATAGCGGCACATAGGGATCACTTTGTCCGGCGCCTGTCTGTCCGGTAGTCACACGCAGGCGACACATGTTCACCTGAACACTCTAGTGTTTTAATAAATTCCCTGTTCCCTTGCATCCCTCGATTTTGGCGTCTTACTGATCTCGCATCAAAGAGTGAATGAATGAATTATTGCAGTGATGAGTATCTTTTAGCTGGAAATGATTATTTTAATCCTGACTGTTTCAGCATCTAACTTCTCATTTCTTAAACATCCATGTTGGAAGACCTCTCATGGTTGTTGAAAAGATGTTTGTGTTTCAAGAGGGGCAAATTACTGGCCAGCATCAAGCAAGTAAACAACGAAGGAGTTTGCTGAAATCACTGGAATTGGGTCAGGAATTGTCTGGTTTATTAAAATTTGCAAGGATAGGTCAACTTTGAAGAAATGGGTTGGAGAAAAATCATAACTCATCCTGAGATCACTAAGATGCTCAGTGAAGTCTCCTCTTTGGATAAAAAAATGAGCGGTAGAACTCATGGCAATTTTTAATTATGAAAGTAAGAGCATTTCTCACACACGCAAAACAAGAACTTGGAGGATTGTGACTAAACAGCTGTGTGGGCACAAAGTCACTTGTTAACTAGGCTGTTCCTCATCTACATTAATGACCTTGATAGGAATATTGAGAGCAGATTGGTTAAATTTGCAGATGATACTAAATTGGGGGGGGGGGGGTTGGCTAATAGTTTAGGGTCCACTAAAGTCATTCAGGATGATTTGGATAGGATCCAGAATTGGGCAGAAATGTGGCAAATGAAATTTAATCTAGCAAAATGTAAAGTTGTACATGTAGGTAATAAAAACCATTACACAGGATTACTTCATGGGAGGTTTGAAACTGGAATGTGCTGCACGCGAGAAAGATCTGGGAGTGACTGTTGACCAAACCCTCACAGGTTTTGGCCAGTGTGCCGTAGCAGTTTAAAAAGCGAATCGGATGCTGGGATACATTGCCAAAAGTATTGAGTACAAATCTAAGGAGGTGATGCTTCTTTTGTACAACACATTCGTCAAACCACATCTGGGGTATTGTGTACAGTTCTGGGGACCATACTTTAAGAAAGATATAAAGGCTCAAGAGAAAGTTCAGAGAAGAGCCACTAAGCTTATTTCAGGTATAAAAGATGAAAGCTATGAGAAGAGGCTGAAGATCCTTCATCTCTTTAGTCTTAGGAAAAGGAGACGCAGGGGTGATTTGATTGAGGTCTTTAAATATGTTAACGGGATTAACAAAGTGAATCATGTAGGATTCCGTCGACCAAGTGTTGTGAGTAGAACTCGGGGTCACAAATGGAAGTTGACCAAAGGTAACTTTAGCACTGATATTTGGAAATATTTCTTCACCCAAAGAGTAATTTCCATGTGGAATACCTTGCCTGACCATATTGTTGAGGCAGAGACCTTGGGGGTTTTCGAGAGCAGGCTTGACTTAAAGCTAGATACCATTGAGTCATTGAGTATCTGAAGGGATATATTCACAATAGTTTAAAGAAACTGGCGAGCTTAGTTGGGCTGAAAGGTCTGTTCTTGCCATTCACGTTATGTTAGATGTACACATACATAAAAGAAAATAAATTAAAAAAAAAAACACACCACACATCCACCCATGCGCTAAGCTTTAGCCTACTTAAAATAGGATGATTGCTATAAAGCTGAGCAACTGATATTTGATCACACCCAATGAAGCTTGCCATCTTTATCATGCGCTGCATTATCAGGACACCATCTGATAAAACTACTTACTTCTTTCACAAAACCAAGCAGAGATGATTTATTGGAATTCCACCTTCGTAGTCACAGGAAGTTGAAGTCCTCATGACGTCCAACGTAGGCCATCACAAATAAACGAAAGTGTTAGGAAGAGGTCAGGGGAACACCAGATGCAGGATCCAAAGTGTTTATTGAAACACTAGGAGAAAATGGGCACACCGGCGAGAAACAAAACACCGTACACATGCACTGAACGATTGGGACAACTAAGGTACTCCGCTAAAGGCAGGGGGAAACAGAAATACTCACTCCAAGAGTGGATAAACTAGAAAAACAAAACTGAACCTAACTAACTGACGGACCCACTGGGAGACTTGGACAAAGGGCAGACAAGATGAGGGCGCAGCAAAATACAAGTCTTGGAAATCATACAAAGGAAATACTTGGAAGGCACAAGGAGCTGAGATTTCACCATGCAGATCTGAGTCTAGCAAAGTTCCGTCTGATGGCCCCTCCCATCTCTGCCACATAAATAGTCACGAGAGGAGGCGGGGACTCGAAAAGCAATTTCGACTGGAACAGAAATACATGGGTTTAATAAACAATTACACGAGAACCAAGTTAACAATAACAAGTGTTCGCCACTGACATGGCAATATTCCCCGCTGCCTCAATTTTATGTGTCCGTACAGACGTAAGGATGGACGGAGCTCAATGCTATATAGGAATAATGACTCGAGACAAGAAGCTGATACCAATCAATTAAACTAGACAGTTTAGATTAAGGTAATCTAAATGTGACGAGTAAAAAGCACCACGAGAGAAGCGAAGTAAAGCACAGCTTTAAATGCAGTTAATCAGCGAAAGCTTCGGCAGGACTTACTAAAGCTAGAAACACATGCACTCGCTAATGAGTTAATTAAGGTTAATACTACGCGACGAAATATTTACAATCACCCTCAAATAAGTGCTGGTTAGTACGGGTTAGTAATTATCCTATCAGAGAACGCATTCACTCAGAGTTTAGCGAGACCCAGAATTAAGCACAGGCGGAGACAATGAATGAAATACCGAAACCGGAAGAGGAAACGTGATTGGACAACGAGGCGCAGGCAAATGAAGGCTGTCACGCGACATCATTGGAGTTTGGCAGAAAGGGAATTGATTATCAGACGGCAGAAATGAAGGCTGAAAAATAAAAAGTAAAGGAAGGCACAAGCGCAAATTAACACAAGACAACACACGAAGCAGAATCATAACAGAAAGATTGATGCAGAGAAGCTAAGGTTATATGGACAGCCACTTGAGAGGGTTTCAGAACTTGAGAATTTAGGTTTACAGTTTTATTGCGAATCCACCTTGAAAGCACACATGAACCGCTTCGAAATGAAATGCAAAAAAGTAATTAATTTTTTACGAGCTGTGGCCGGAGCCAACTGGGGGACAGACAGACCGTCACTAATGGACGTCTATAGGGCACTTATGAGGTCAACGTTAGATTATGGATGTATAGTGTATGGAGCAGCAGCTAAATAACTATTACAAAAAGTGGATAGACTACAATACAGGAGCAATGAAGGCAACATCTATTAACGCTTTACTTAAAAAAGCAAAGAAGACACCTCTAGAAATAAGGAGAGAAAAATTAGCTCTCACATACTGGGTTAAGCTTAAAAGAGGTGGGGAAGAAATCCCTGCAGTACAGACAATACAGCACTGATGGGCATATTCTAGGTTCCAGAGAGAGGGGTTTGGATGGACAATGAATGAATGTGCTAAACATATTGTATGAATGATGTTGAGTTTGCTTAGCCCAGTCCAGTCAGTAGTGGGCCCCCATGGCTTTACCCTGAGGTTAAAGTAGACATGAGTATCCTAGAAATGAGCAGCTCATGGAGAATGATTTAAATTGGAGCTAAAACAAGTGTTTACCTGAGAAGTAATTATATTAATCACCTCAGAATCTTTACAGATGGTCGAAGAATACAAAGGGTTCTGTGGGAATAGGTGTGTTTGCATCAGAATTTGAAATTTATATTTCCATTAGGCCCTCTGATCAGTTGTTGGTACATACTGCAGAAATGGCGGCAGTCATTATTTGTTTACAGTGTGTGGAGGAGGTCATATCAGGCAGGTTGGTGGTTTGTAAAGACTCAGTAGCTGTATTATAAAGTTTACAGACTACAAATACTATCAGAGAAGATTTACTAAAGGATATCCAGCACAGTTTGTTCAGACTTCACAGGGGCGGTATTGACGTACAGTTTCGTTGGGTGCCAGCACACGAGGTAGGGAAGGAAAATGACGTGGTGGATAAATTAGCAAACAGACACTGGAAAAGAATATAACAGTCTGAATGCCTCATGGGATACATGAAGGGAAAGCAATAATAATGGAAAAAGGAATGGAAATATGGCAGAAAAGGAGGGAGGTTCTATAAAATACAAAAGTCACTGAAAACAAAGAGCTATAGAGGAAAAAAACAGAAGGGAAGCTATACTCTTAATAAGACTTAGGGTTGGCCACACTAGACCAAATTGATACAATTGGGGCAAAGGAATAGATAGGTGTGAGAGCTGTGAAGTTAAAAAAAATGTTGAACATGTAATTTTTCACTGTAAAAATTACAGTGCCAAGCGAGAGCGGCTGAAAGAGGAAGTTGGATATGCAGGGCAGTGGTGAAGTCTGGTGGGAATTTTGGGTACGGAAGGAGAGGTTGAGGGGATAAGGGCTGTTAGAAACGCACTCTTCATTTTCTTGAAAGATACAGATCTGTTAAGCTGAAGATGAGGCAAGTAACATGATGCTACACACTCTTGTACAGTTGGTGGCGGTATGCACCTAAAATTTGTATGTAAAATACAGTAAAGTCAAGAAGAAGAAGAAGAAGACGTAGACTTAAATGTTAATGGAGAGAATTTAGTTTATTTATTTATTAATTTATTTATTTATTCTCTTCGTTTTGCCTGCCAATCTACTGCTCCATATTCCAGTCCGGTAGGTGGCGGTAATGCACTTTTAATTTGTATCATCAGCAAATCAAACCCCCAAGAAGAAGAAGTAAGAAGAAGAAGAAGACTTAAATGGCTGCTCAGTGAAACTTCAAGTAATGGATGTGGTTTTGTACATAGTGGCTGCTGCAATTCTCCTCCTGCTGATCGTATTTGCTGTGAAATTGCGAGGACAGACACAACAAGGTGAGTTGTTGTCTGTATGGCCGTGCATTCACTCTGGAGACAGAATAACTGCTGAGCGCGGTGCAGTTAACAGTTTCACAGGCCTGCTGTAGAACATTTAGCCAACCTCGGCACTTTGCTACACGGTCTTAGAACTTTAGGTTAATTTTGTGTTCTAATTAGTTTATATTCGTCGATGTCATACTCTTTAACGCTACTCCACGATCAGATTAAAGGGGGCGGGGTGTTTTCTAAACCAAGCCATGATGTACTCTGACAACTAAAACACACACTCACACACAGATCAAAATCGGAGCTTGAGTTTGTCATCCCTGCCTTGCGGTGTCCGCAAAAAGCCATCACACTCCGCCACATAGTCGTTCATTTTATCATTGTTCTTTCATTTTGCTGATTCGATAATCGATTAAGGTCTGCCATTACTCGGGGCTTGGGGATGATCGTGGGTTTCACCCATAGACTGTATAAAAAGATGGACGCAGCACTCGGGTCTGAAAACTGAGGCCAATGCAGAAATCTCTCAAATTTGTATTCTATTTAATAGCCAGCAGATGGTGACCTCGGTGGTTGCAGAAAGAAGTTCAATCCTATAGACCCATTTACAGCTGACGTCATCAAAAAGATGCGTGCTCATCTTGGCAACGGAAGTAGCGGTCTCCCCAATTCAGTCTGACGAGTTATGAATCTGCAAAGATTGAATTAGATGTTTTACCAGCACCAAAATGTCTGGTTGTTGCGTGTACGGCTGTCAGAATTGATATTTGATTGTTGGACTCAAGTTTTGCAGGATTCCGAGAGGATCACATCCGTATAACGCCCGCTGGCCGCAAGCGAAGCATCAAGTCAAACTCCGAACGTTGCCTTGATGCTTTTAAACACCCACTGAAAGCATCAGCCGCATCAACAGCGACAGCTGTCAACACGACCAAGAGGCCATGGGTGTCACTCTCAAAATATTCAACAAGATAACGTTTAATTTTGAAAATGCCTATCGATAAAGCTTATTTTAAGTGATGAAAAAGTGCGACATTCAGGTTACTGCGCACTGTGTTATATACAGGCATAATTTTCCTCCTTAATTTAGCTGTCTCGTAAGATTATAATTCAATTTACTTCACCCAGCAGCAAATTAGCTAGCTAACTCAGCAGTGTTAAATTCTTACCAGTGTACCTTGAGTTGGGTTCTGTCTAACTGTAGATTGCTTGCTAACTTAAATGCGCACAAAATAATGGATCTCCTCTCAAAACTGCGACTTGGTTAAAAAGCAGTTATCGGTTTTGACAACTGCATGTGAGGTTTCCGTGTGTGCCACTAACCATAACAAGGCGAAATAGTTAAATGGCTGACCTAAAAGACAAATGCATTTCTATTGAGTTGACGCTCAAGAAATTGAGCAATGGCAAAAAATAAAAATCTGGCGCGTGTCATACGCTGCCAGTGGGCTTTGCTCCATTGAAATGAATGTAACCAGTTTTTTTTGAAGCGCGTCTCGCGGTTACAGACATTAAATGAAATGTGAGAATAATGGTAAACTGAAGCAGATTTCGTGTATGCATGACAACTACGCAGTCAAACTCGCTTGCTAGCAAGCCAACAATACAAAATAATACTTGGCCTGCCATGCAGATACAATTAGCTGTCAGGATGTAGTTTTCTGTTTGTTAATTTATTTATTTATTTATAACCCATGCGTCATACACAGCAGTTTTATGCCCTTGTGTTTGATGAGGAAGGACCTCTGATTTCGAGACGTAAAACTCCAAGGCTGTCGTGGTATTTAACATTCTGCTTATGTCCGCAGATATCGCAGTCATAAGCATCCAGTGACTTGTATGCTCGTAGTTCCTCCCTAGTGAACACGGCAGGTTTCTCGATCAAATGGGTATAAATATCAGGCCACGGAATACTGGGCCACTAACTAACGTCATCTACCCACTCACTGATACCATACGGATCTGGAAATTGGTTGACATTTGTCAAAGTTAATTTGTTTAGGTAGAATTCGCGATCTTTGATGGCTAATGCCCTCGCATAGCTTGACAAGCTATTATGGTCCGCCATACTTCCGTTGCCAAGCTGCGCGCGCAGCCTGTTTTTGTTTGCAAACCGTAAATGAGTCGATAGAAGTCTATGAGAAAATGACCCTACTTTCCCACCTGATTTATTATTTAAATAATGATTTTCCACATTATTTTATTGTATCATTCGTAAGTTTCAAGTCTCCTCCAATATGTCATGATGTTCATTTTTGTAAATTATGGTCCCAAATAGACTAGAATAAATGATAAAGGCAGTAAATGCTTTTGGGGCGTGGCTATCCTCTGGTCCTTGTCTGATACGGTAGGATCCACCCGTATATCCACCCCTCGCTTCTCCCCGGATATTCAGTTCACGCTCTCGTCCAATAGGAATCTAATCAGGTTTCAAAATGACAAAATGGCACAATTCAAATTGCCAAAACCGAGGCAATCCTCAATGCTGAAACCAATGAGTGACATCACGTTTGCGTCGTCCATCTTTTTATACTGTCTATGGTTACACCGGTTTCTTTAAAGGGGAGGCTGTCTTAATCAGCTGCTGTTGTATGTTTGGCACCAAAATAATGCCAGAAGACTGTTTGCAACTTTGAGTTAGCTGAGTTTGTGTTCCATGCCTCAGTAGTAGAGGTGGAGCGTCTGTAAATAGATGACTGGGCGACTAAGCCCGACTACCACAACCTTTGCTCGTGTATTAGCTGATGGCGAGGATAGGCAGAATGTGGTGGCCCGAGCTGCGGCTGCGGGGCGCCCCCTGGTGGCGGAGGAGCGCGGTGCAGGCATGCCACGGCGCCGCAGGGGGATCAGAGGAATGGAGCACAGACACGCGCAGAGAGAAGACTCCGACCAAGGTAATGCACGCCCACTTCCTTTCCTCGGGAATCTAAGCTAAGTTTACGAAGACGCTCGCCTAAGCCTTACACCACTCTGGTTAGCACTAATATTGGTCGATTTGTCACCATTTTAAGTCCACAATAATGGTAGCTACGACTTCAAAATACTAATGTAACAGTTTCTCTCGTCACCACAGGGAAATGTGTTATTAAAATCAAATGTCCGTATGAAGTTTGCTCAGTTGCTGTGCTGTTGCACCACTCGGATGATGGAGACGGGTTATTATTACTTTCAGTGCGCAGAACTAGAGTTCACGTTGCCGCGGGGATAGGTCCATGGTTAATGCTCATTTGAGTTGGCGTGCTGATCTAGGATCAGTTTTCCTTTTGGATCTTGATGTGATATTGACTGAACTCCTGTTCAGGGATTCTTCATAATCAGAAGACCTTGGATTCAGTTTTTTTTCTAATGCATTTTTGCTCAAAAATAGGTGCCTTTGCGCCTATTCATCCATGTGTGCATTTCATGATTGTTTTACATATGTGTGTGTATCTGTGTATGCATAGTGCATTTGTTTGGGATGTATTCATTTATGTTTTTATTGGATGTGTGTGTGTGTGTGTTCTTGTACTTGCTACAAAGTGAGAACCAAAAAGCGTTCTTTTCCTACAGAATGGGGACATTTTTGGGAAGTGAGGAAATTTTGGCCGGTCCTCACAACTACAAGGGCTAATTGTGACTTATTGGCTAAGGTTAGGGGTAAGGTTATAATTAGGGATAGGTTAAGGTTAGGGTAAGGGTTTGGGCTAGGCATACATTGCTTATTGTTAAGATTAGGGAAAGGCTGTAGAGACACAGGAAGTATGAATGGAAGTCAATATAATGTCCTCACAAGTACAAGGATGTGTGTGTGTGTATTTGTGTGTATTTGTGTGTGTGTGTGTGTGTGTGCACTTAGCATGTTGAATATGTGTATATTCGTGTATTCCTGGGGCCTATTGCACGAAGGCGGGATAAGGGATCAGCTCAGGATCGGCACGGGATTAGCCTGATCTTAAGACCCACAGAGCGTGTGAGCTAAGCCATGGCAATAGTTACTATGGCAACAAAGACTGTGGCCCTAGCCAGCTCCAGAGCAAGCTTACGAACTAGCTAAGCTCCTGCCTCCAGCCAATTTCACCTCACCTCATTCAGCAGTCACCCAAAATGAAAATCAATGTCCTTAACAGTCATTCTGAATCATCCACTACAAATTGCTGTCTCAATTATAGTAGGCCCAGAGTAATTATCTTCGAAACCTGTGACCATTGGTTCGGTAAAAGAGCCAATAATCGATCGTTATATTCAACTATCCATGTGACAGTGACCATCACAATTCAATCAGTCCCCCTTCCATGTCATATTTTAACCATGTTTAGAATCTGTCGTGATCAGGTTTATCATTATTTCACAAGTTGAGACTTCCATCAGAGTGGAAAATGAGCAGTGCTGCATGAAATGGATTACAGTGTTTCAGCGCAGTCTTAAATCGCTGTGGTAACCCCCTTCATACAGCACTGCTACGGGGTAAAGTAGAGTCGTTTCCTTGGTGCTGGTTACCTGTGGATTGTCGCTCGCTTTGCGATACTGGAATCAAACATTTTCAGGAGGCTCCTTGACGTAATTTTCTGACGTTAACATTTTACTTTGAGTATGCTTCTATCAGAGGTGATTAAAAGCAGGAAATAAACTCAACTAATCTGAAAATGTCTTCTAGATCTGACTATCGATTCAGTTTGTATCGGACAAAAAAAAGGGCTTGTGGACAAAAAATGGGTTTGTAGCAAAATTGTAGTACGTATACAGGAAAAAAATATGCATGTAAAAATCTGAGCTCTTGTGCCACTCCGTGACAGCTCGTGAGCATATTGCGCACAAGCACATCAACACAAATTGTGATCTCGATGTTTTAGGCCATCGCTGCCAGACAGATTTATATCTCGTTCACGTTAACGCCAAAGTGCATCAGCTACTCCTTTTCGACGGCGCTGAAACACCTCCCGAGTTTACGGTCACCTGAGTTTAGCTCATTTTAATACTCCTCTCAAACGTCTCGCACCATTCAGACAGAAACTAAAGTAATAGCAGGCAGAGATTTCAGAGATCCCATCGCCCCTCTGTCTGAACATGGTCTTTGAGTCTTCCTGGCGCATGCGTTTGCTGCAGCTACTCAGTGTCCATGGTGATGATCAGCGATTCTGTGATCGACCTCAGGGTCTATTTGAGGTAGCAGCGTGCGCGTACTCGGCAAGATCGACGGCACCGGGCTTCACTTAGCCAATCCATCTCCGCCCGCTGCTGGCTTTGTGCAATCAATTAAGCCAACGACGCGCTGTTTGAGACGTGGCAATCCTCGCTTTGGCGTTGATCCAGGATCGCAAGATCCGACTTTAGTGCAATAGGCCCCAGCACGTGCGTGTGTGTGTACACTTGGTTTTATTCTGCAATGTTTTTGTTTGTGTGTGTGTGTGTGTGTGTGTGTGTGTGTGTGTTCTTGTACTTGCTACAAAGTGAGAACCAAAAAGCGTTCTTTTCCTACAGAGTGGGGACATTTTTGGGAAGTGAGGACATTTTGGCCGGTCCTCACAACTACAAAGGCTAATTGTGACTTATTGGTTAAGGTTAGGGGTAAGGTTATAATTAGGGATAGGTTAAGGTTAGGGTAAGGGTTTGGGTTAGGCATACATTGCTTATTATTAAGATTAGGGAAAGGCTGTAGAGACACAGGAAGAATGAATGGAAGTCAATATAATGTCCTCACTAAGTTATAAGTACAAGGATGTGTGTGTGTGTGTGTGTGTGTGGTTAATACGCAGTGACTCTCTTGCAGAGGACCCAAATGTGAATGAGGACCCAGAGGAGGCGGACCTTCAGTTCCAGGCAGCGGGAAAAGTGGGAGCCAAGAAGCAGAGGAAGATGGAGGAAAAGCAGGCCAGGAGAGCCCAGAGAGAGGTGGGGTCAGACCCCGGGGG
Organism: Gymnothorax reevesii; assembly: GCA_029721435.1. Taxonomy (NCBI): domain Eukaryota; kingdom Metazoa; phylum Chordata; class Actinopteri; order Anguilliformes; family Muraenidae; genus Gymnothorax; species Gymnothorax reevesii. Next base: position 83,999,276 of record CM056583.1, read on the forward strand.
AAAGAGAGGGAGAGGTGGGGTTGGAGCCCAGAGAGAGAGAGAGGGGTAGGGTCGGAGCCCAGAGAGAGGTAGTGTCAGAGACCAGAAAGAGAGAGGGAGAGGGGTGGGGTCGGAGCCGAGAGAGAGAGAGAGAGAGAGAGAGAGAGAGAGAGAGAGAGAGAGATGGGGTCGAAGCCCAGAGAGAGAGAGAGGGGTAGGGTCGGAGCCCAGAGAGCGGTAGTGTCAGAGACCAGAAAGAGAGAGGGAGAGAGGTGGGGTCGGAGCCCAGAGGGAGAGAGGTGGGGTCGGAGCCCAGAGGGAGAGAGAGAGAGAGAGAGGTGGGGTCGGAGCCCAGAGAGAGAGAGGCGGGGTCAGAGCCCAGAGAGAGAGAGAGGTGGGGTCGGAGCCCAGAGAGAAAGGGAGAGGTGGGGTCGGAGCAGAGAGAGAGAGAGAGAGAGAGAGAGAGGTGGGGTCGAAGCCCAGAGAGAGAGAGAGGGGTAGGGTCGGAGCCCAGAGAGCGGTAGTGTCAGAGACCAGAAAGAGAGAGGGAGAGAGGTGGGGTCGGAGCCCAGAGGGAGAGAGGTGGGGTCGGAGCCCAGAGGGAGAGAGAGGGAGGGAGGGGGGGGCGGAGCCGAGAGAGAGAGAGGCGGGGTCAGAGCCCAGAGAGAGAGAGAGGTGGGGTCGGAGCCCAGAGAGAAAGGGAGAGGTGGGGGCGGAGCAGAGAGAGAGAGAGAGATGGGGTCGGAGCCCAGAGAGAGAGAGAGGTGGGGTCGGAGCAGAGAGAGAGAGAGAGGTGGGGTCGGAGCCCAGAGGGAGAGAGGTGGGGTCGGAGCCCAGAGGGAGAGAGAGAGAGAGAGGTGGGGTCGGAGCCCAGAGAGAGAGAGGTGGGGTCAGAGCCCAGAGAGAGAGAGGTGGGGTCGGAGCCCAGAGAGAAAGGGAGAGGTGGGGTCGGAGCAGAGAGAGAGAGAGAGGTGGGGTCGGAGCAGAGAGAGAGAGAGAGGTGGGGTCGGAGCCCAGAGAGGGAGAGGTGGGGTCGGAGCAGAGAGAGAGAGAGCGAGAGGTGGGGTCGGAGCCCAGAGAGAGAGAGTGAGGTGGGGTCGGAGCCCAGAGAGAGAGAGTGAGGTGGGGTCGGAGCCCAGAGAGAGAGAGTGAGGTAGGGTCGGAGCCCAAAGGGAGAGAGGTGGGGTCGGAGCCCAGATGGAGAGAGTTGGGGTCGGAGCCCAGATGGAGAGAGGTGGGGTCGGGGCCCAGATGGAGAGAGGTGGGGTCGGGGCCCAGATGGAGAGAGGTGGGGTCGGAGCCCAGATGGAGAGAGGTGGGGTCGAAGCCCAGAGAGAGAGAGAGAGAGAGAGAGAGGTGGGGTCG